>JACXSJ010001549.1:74758-85158 GCA_014851325.1 Pentalonia nigronervosa
CACGTTTGTTCAATATATGTACATATTTTATTTATTTATCTAATTTTCAAATGACCCTATTAACCGGTGTGTGAGTCAAATAGACGAATTTTTTGCTGTGTATTAGTATATGTGCGAATCGGGACCATCCGTTTTGAGTCTAATAGGCGAATGAGTCAATTAACCGTGAGTCCAATAAGCGGCGACTACTGTATTATATATATTCACACAATAACTGACTGCAGTAGTTGTGGAAATGTTTTTGGCGTTGTTAGTGGAAGAGAAATACCATCATTAATTGAAAACGTTTTCCACAAATTGGTAAAAAAAAAGCACAAAAAAATAAAATATTTATGATCAGGTGATATATTCAAATCGCAACTATTGTTTACTCACATACATTATGCGTGTCTGAGTGGCCCCCTCCACGATGTAAAATTATTATAAACAAAATAATATAGGATGAGTATAAAGTGCTTAAATTACAAATTAAATTCACCAGTTCTGCAACGGAGGTTTGTGGGGAGAGGTCTATACTGAAATAATTTTTTGGCTTGCGTTTACAATAATTTAAACAAAATGTGTTTGTATATACCTTTATAAAAAATGATAATAACAAAACGGAACAGACTAAACTAGATTCATTATATTGACGAGTTGAATATTTTGTTCTTTAAATATGTATATACGGTCGTCATACGGATGCAAATAAACAACGTATTTCATAAACAATTCAAATTATTTACATCATTTACCACTTCTCCGCGATACGCAAATTTGTTCACAATTATTTTTATTTCTATAACGAACACATACAGTTGTACCAATATAGGTACCATTAATCATGACGTATAAATAAACTTTCTACACAATATTAATGCATAATATTTTATTGAAATTTGATTACAACTGCAATTAGCAGATTATAAATATTTCATATCAAAAATGCTAAAAAGTAATTTTATTTATTCGTGCATTTTGTACACGCGCACATGCCCTAGGTGGGTACTTACTATAAGTACTATAATCATTATAATAAGTAATGCAACAAGTTTATACTACTAATTTTTAATTTCTAATCGGCAATCACATCTATGATTTTATATCCAAAGGAATATCATTATACACTATTGATTTTTTAAAAATTGTTGTATTAATAAAATAATTAATTTGAATCGTTTATTAGTGATCTATTTTATGATAAAATATCTCTATTATTTATTGATGAATTACATTTATCTGAAAGTTATAGTATAATACAACAATAATATTGTGTTTTTAACTAATTGTAAAAAAAAATACCTAAGGAAGGTTATAGTTAAAATAATACTTATCTCATGCATATAAATCTTTACGCACACAAATAACTATACAATAATGTATAAAATAAATACCTACAGCATACAACAATACAAGTATATAAATGATATATTAACGAATATGTTGCGGTAGTATATTAAACTATAGTCTATAATATAGCTATACAACATCATTATAATAGACAAAATATAATAATGAAACATACAACTGTTAAACACGATAAAAATAATAAATAATAATAGTGGACTTCTTGATATCCAGAATTATTTACCATTAAATCTAAAGTATTGTAAGCTTTTACAGTTTTGCCACATCAAACCGGCATTATATTATCGGTATAAAATTTTAAGTCATAAACTCATAACAATATGAGATCTATAGTAGGTATACCTATAATATTATGGTTCTTTCTTGCATTTTAATAATTGTACCTAACCTTAAACATTTTAATTTTAATCTCACGTTTTGCCATTTTATTTGTTTTACATAATTTATTAAATATTATATCATATTATTTCACAGTGAACGTATATGAAAAAGTTTTGAGATTTATTAAAAAACGACGCAACGGGTCTTATTTATGTATGTAAGTAATAACGGTCGCGTTCAAAATCGGTATCGCACAACCTCTCACCTTCGCTGTAATTTGTCATTACTACTAAAAGGAATTGAAATTTAAACCAAAGAGGGTGTGTGCAGTGGGGCTTTTTGGCGTGAGCCGTGATCGTAAAAGCCGCGGTAAAATTCACCCTATCAAAAGACATCGTGTGCCTTTTCCAAGACAGTCTTTTAGGTCTCTATGTAAATTTCCTCATCTGACGAGATAAACTCTGAGGAACAAGACTCTTACACGGTCGTATAAACAGCGTTATCTCTTCCCCAATTAAAACCAACGAATATCACTTATGCAAATGTTCGCATCTCTCTCACTCTCTTGTTTCTCGCTCGCTTGTTCACCATTCCATAGTTGTTACCTCTCCCGTGTGTCGTTTTTGCGTTCAAATTATAAATCCATAGTGATACGGGAAAATGTCGTAAATTAACTTCACAAGAACGGAATCATTTTTTGATAATCGGATTCGTGGAAAATTTATGGCTTTTGTTTAAGAAATTAAATGCAATAACGCTAAAATATCAGGTAAATGTTAAATATCAAGATATTTTGCTAAAATTATATTTTTGATTGTCATCTTTCGCTATTTAAAAACACATTACTATTAAATTACTACCAACATTTGAATTATGACTTATTATGTATAGGTATGTATACAATTATAAATTATATAAAATATTATACCTATGTTTAATATTATTAGGAAGTTTAAAACAAAATAATGTATATTTTAAATAAAATATTTGTGAATTCAATTTTATGATATTATAGACACGAGAAAGTATTCTTTTAGATAATATATTTATTCGTGAGTAAAAAAGACCTTGACAAATTAGAATTAGCCGGAACTATGATAAAAAGCTTAGCGTAACTCTACAAACATTTTTTATGAGCGTTTGAAATTCTAATTTTGATAAAATTGGATATTTAATCAAAAATTACGAATTTAATTCTTATATTGTAATTAAAAAATATATTAACCACAGGAACTTGAAACTTATTATTATTATGCATGTGTATTATTATTGTTATATTACTGTTTATTGTTACATAGAATTTTTCATAATATTTAGACTAATTTTAAGCTATTCCTATCATAAACCTAATCACACTGTTCTACGGTATTGTGGGCTGTGGCATTGACTTATTAGTTAGGTATATTACACGATATTTTTGGCAACTATAAAGTATATACTCAACCTAAAGAATGAATAAAATAATAGTGATCATAGGTACAAAATATAATATACTTACACTATCCTTAAAAATAAATCATTTACTTAGAATCCTTTTTTTCATATTTATCTTTGATTTCTAATGTAATATATAATTCCATTATAGGAACTCAATGATGGCTGATGAGATACACTTAAAATCTGCTATATAGCAGTGCGAATTCTTCGATTTATTTAATGTTATTTATCAACTAAAGAAATTAAAATACCTACCTACTATAACTTGTGTTATAAGACTGCAAGGTCGATAAGATTTACTGTTTTAAAACTAAATGATTTATTTTAATGTTTCTTCCAAAGAAGTCGAATAAAGAAACTTTACTTTAGATGAACATAAAAATAAAAAATTGTCGATTTAGTCTGAGAATTTCAGTCATAAAAAAGTTAAGACTTCTAACGAAAATAAATTCATAAAATATTATTTTTCTTATTTAAAGATAACCTTAACAGGATGATAATATTAACACAAAGAATTCAAGATGAATACATAAAACGCCTTTAAATCCTATGCGCCACGTGCCGAAACAATTTTCTGTTTAAATGATTTTTATTGGTCCCTTTTTAAGATTAAATGGTGCTTACAAGAACTGCATTTTAATTATCATTAAAAACTATTTTAATAAAAGCCATTTTTGTTTAACAATTTATAAGCTAAGAGTTTATCAAAGTTAAATAACACTATAGTTCAACGAATAATTATATTCAACTCAAACGAATTAAATGAAAGTATACAAATCAATGAAATAAATATTTTTGTAATTAAATATACCAAAATATTAATATCAAACGACAATTCCAATTCAATTTATTACATTTCAGATTACAAGTAAGTTTCTAATTTATTAAAAATATTTTAAAGAATTGTAGGCACTAGCCCGTGCTAAATATATATTTTTGAATATAAGCTATCGAGTGACCTCTTTTATTGATGTATTAAACTACCCTTTTTATGACTAGAATTCGTCAATCGTATTTTTTTGTTTTTAAACTTTCTCGGATAAATAATTTTTGTTATATCAAAATATTAGATCTTCTAAAATGGTAGTACCTATCGGATATGTTCTCAATATACATAGGTATATAGATATAATAATATAATAAAATATATATATATAATATATATATACTACACAGTATATTTTATAAAGTAGTAAATAAACTAATAATCAGCTGATTTAAATATTACAATTGCTTTTTTGTTTTCAATAACAATTTTAATTTAAATTGGTGATGATCCAGTAAACGACTTGCAAATAAATATTGGCCATATTTTTTATTTTTTAACATAATATGATGTTGAAAATAAAATGAAACCAAAAATAGTTTAGGATTAACTATAGGTAAAAAACACTTATTACTCGCTTTAAAATGTAACTCTATACACTTTTAGAAGTCAACAAAAATATTTATCTAATTTTTCTAACAACAAAAAGTTTCCTTTCAAAGATAATTCGTCGAAAACAGTTACGTATTTCTGGTAACCGGCAATATCTCCTGCATAATTGAAGGAAGAATGCTTCCTTTAATTTTCGAACAATTAGATGAGTACCACTACTTTATAAAATAAATATAATTATTATACCTAATTTAACAACTTTCAAATTGTTTTTCTGTATATTGAATATAGATCTTCTGTTTTCTGTTTAATAAAATATTCTGAGTGATTAACAATTTTGTGAATGTATCCTTGTCTATTTATTATTGAGTAAGTATGTGTTATTTTGTGATAATGAATCAAGTTGGATTTATTTCATTTTGAATTATTGGAAAAAAAGTTTCTTAATTACACTATATTTAGTAATAAAAAAATTATTGTTCTAAACTTCTAACTAAATAAGAGTGCATATTTTTCACGACTTTTACAGTTTTATAACTAAATTTTTATGATATTATTCTTAAAATGTTAGTATTTACTGTTTAATACCATATAATTATATTTAACCATACAAATTATAAGTAGCAACGATAACGTAGAATACTAAAAATGAATTTTTATTTCGCACATTGGAACGTTATACAAATTGATCATAGTAATTACATAATATAACATATTAGAATAACGTACATGGTATACATGTTTACTCAATTTTAAACTTTTATTATGAATTAAAAAATATTAAAACGCATATAAAAACGAAGAAGAACCGTATTTTACGTAAGTACGAAATTGTTAAAGACTTCATAATTATCAAAACGTAAATTACTTATTTATTGTTAATAAGTGCCAATTTTGATTTACAATAAAAAAAACATTGATAATTATTATAATTAAACTAACAAATTATTTTACATTTAAAATGATAAATTTACGCGTAGGTACGAGGCACCTTAAATCCAAATACATGATTAAGTTCAATTATAACGATGCCAATATTATAGCATGCTATTAGGTACCTATAATAATTAACACTTTTAAAATTGAAATGTCTTATAAATACTGTATTATTAATATAATTAATATAAAAATATACAATTTAACCTTTATTTTTAGATTTAATGCCTACTTTTTTTTTTTTTTAATAAAGAAAATATATTTATAATCTATACAAAAGTTTAATAAGTTAGATAAACAATTAATTTCGTAACAGTTAGCGGGAATAGGAAAGCTCCCAACAGCGCCACCTGGCGAGATTAAATGCCTACTTAAAAAATAAATTATTCAGAATATTACTTTTACGTACTTGCATTATTTTTATAGGCATCTAAATTGAAAACGAATATTAGATAAGTACGAGTATATAAGATAGGTAACCTACTACCTACCTATTTTAATAGTACCTAGTTATAATTAATAATTAATAGTTACGTCTAAATAATCTAAATATTATAATAATTATCATATATTTTTTAAAACTTTACTCAAAATGAAAATTGACGTGACGAATCTAACATGTAGTACAAAATTTTCCAGCAAATAGAGATAACACATATTATTATCTAATATAGTTCTATTATACTATAGGATACAGATCCATTTCTACATAATTACTCTAAGAATATGAGATCAATTCGTGAACCTGTAGATACCTATGTACAGTACAGTTTTATTTGTTTTAGTTTTTTTGATACCCGTAAATACATAATCGTTATTTATGTGTCAGATTTGAAAACGAAATGAAAATTCATCACAGATAACGTTAATTCTAATTTTCAATAAATTGTTTATAGGTTTATACAATTATTTATTGATTAAATACGGGTTCTTTATTTTGGAAATATTAGTCACGGATTTTTTTTTCATAACGTTAAAATATAAGAGTAAAATGTCACGTTTGAATTGAATTTTTAAATTGACATATTTTTTATTAAATATAAAGACCGCGGCAGCTCTGACCATTGGTCTAACAGTGACATATTATAAAATAGTATTAAAGTATTTTGGATACAAACTTATAATATAAACTTATAATTAGAAAGGTTTAAATTTCGTTACACAAATTACATTTTTTGAAAAACATAAATAGATTAACAACTGCAGTAGGATTCAGATTGAGAATTTCGTAGGGATGTGTGGAGCAGAGGGTTTTCTCTAATTATTTTTGATGATTTCTACATTCAGCGAGGATGTGTTTCATAGTTAGTTGGATTCCACAAGTAGGGTATTTGGGTGAATCGTCTCTTGTCATTATATGGCGATGGATAATGACATATTTTCTAAATTTCGCCATTGATATTTATAAAATGCAATATTATAATATCTTTTATAGACTAAAAACAGATTTAAAAACTTTATTGTTTTTAGAATAACAGCTTATGCCTACAAAAATGTCGTTTGCAGTTTTTGTTATTAATAATAATATATTATAGTTAAATAATCAAAATTGTGTCTAGAAAGAGCTGCCCGGAAAATTATTAATACGATGTAATTCGTTTGAAGACTTGAGCAATAATAATTATAAGCATTTAGGGTTTTTTGAGAATAACGTTTCAGTGCGACTGTAAGGAATTGGAGGCACTGTTTTGCACAAGAGTATTGGATAAAAAGTTATAAAATAAATGATAATACCTCATAACAATATAAACGACGAGCAGTTGCTCGCGGGATGTTTTGCATCCGTGCGCGTCTCATCGAACGCCCGACACGCCTATTCCGCAAATTTATTATAACATGTACCCTAACATCATCCCCGAGGTGGTTTCCAAGGTCCCTGGCCAGAATCTCATCAACCTTGCGGCCAATCCGGCACATTATGCAAATACGCGACTATATTATATTTTGCCGTTTACGTATAAATATATATATATATAAATATTATGGGATTTCATGATACGTTTTTAAACGCTTCCCCGTCCCTCCCCCAGCACACAGTTCACCCCACGCTGACGTCGTAGCCATCCTTCTGTGGTGCGCGACATGGCCTCCGGGCCGACTTCCTTATTGTTATGTATAGGATTTGACACCGCCATATAGATGCGGGAAGATTGTCCTTATATTATTGGATTCCGGCGCAGTTATTATTATATTGTTTCGCGCGCTATAAACATCATTATTATACAGCAGCTAGCAGCTATATACACGCCCTCACCAGGGTCGGTGCAGCAGGAGTCGGTGTAGGCTATACGACGGCTGCGGCGGCAGCAGGAGGAGCCCCGAGGGTTGGGAGAAAAAGAATTGTTCTTCGGTGACAAAAAATACACGCAATTACCTGCAGCAGTGTCTTTATATATAGATTTATTTATTCACTATATAGTGCAACAAATCCACCGGTCATTCAACCGCGGTAATCGTATTTCTATAAGTGCAGCGCAGGTTACTGAAAAACGATGAGCGTAAAATTATTTAACGTACATTATATATATATATATATATACAGTCAATCACAATCATATAAAGGTACGCGATTTTTATGTGATATGGCAATTGAATTTTCGCCGGAATACAACACAAACCCTTCAACGTAGAGCAGTTTATTTCAATCGTGCGTACAATATTAGATAATAAAATAACTAATAATATTATGCCTGTATTGTGCACCGTACAGGTCTACCTCTGTTCATATTTCATAAGGATCACCAGACCTGAAAACATCCACGTTGCTAAAAATCTCAATGTATTATACTGAGATTTGGTACGTAACAAAAAAAAATTTGATTAACTCTTCACAGGCTCCACACGAAAATGTTTAGTGAGGCCTATTATTCTGTTGAAATAAATAAAATTAGAAATACGTATAGGTATTCGTTATTACGAAAAACAATAAACAGTATATTTTTATTGTGTATACAAAATTATGTTACTATTTTTAACATACGTAGACAAATATATAAATCATAAACTATAACAATATAATAGTTTTATAATAAATATTATAATTATCATAAATAATATGAATATATGAACATAAAATATAAAAACAATGTAACAGTTAAACGCTGTGGTTTAAAATTTAGAAAAAGAAGTAACAAAACATATGAACAATAAATTATAATATTGTAATAATTGTAATAAATAATATATGAAAATGATGTATTGTTAAAGGCCGTGGTTTAAGATTTTGAAACAAAGAGAGTGGCACAAATAGGACAAAAAAATCAGTGCTTGACTTGGCAAAATTAAAGTAGGGGGACTCTGTTAACTATAAAAAAAGAGCGTCCCCATCACTTATTAAACGTTACTAAGCCTTAAAAATAAAATTAGGGGTACGCTAAAATTTCTGAAAAATTAGTTAGGGGACTCCGTCCCCCTGCGTCCCCCCCCTCCCCCTCCTCAAGTCGAGCACTGAAAAAAATACATCAGACAAGATGCATTGGCGAGGAGGGATACGTGATGGCGTAGTGGGTACAGACGATGAGTTTTTGGGTCACTGGTCGCCTCTACAGCGTTCGCACGACCGGTCCTGCAGGACGGACAAGTGTCGCGAGCGCGATGACGACCGCGGGAACTTTGCCAGTGCGCGATTTTGTGCGCTTCACAGTGATGCAAGACGTGCTGAAGACGACTGTTGTGACGTCGACCAAAACGCGGAGCGAACGAAGACTGTAATATCGGCGTCGATCGGATGCGCCGCGACTAGGCCGTCGGGATTACACCGCTGGGCGAAAAAAAAGAGAGAATCGACGGAACCACAACGTACAGACATATTCCCCGTAGTTTTGGTCCTGACTTTGTTAATGTGTAACCTGCAGTACCAAAGGCATGACCTATAGCTGTTGTGCATTTACTATTGCCGCGGTTAAGGTTATTGTAAAAGCCCGTTACTCGCCACCGGAAATGCAAAACTAACGGTATAGCCTGTACGCGGACCCGACCAGTGTTTAAAATTGAAAATTGATTATAGATCTTAACGGTTTTGAACGTATCTCGGCTTATTATTTAACGAGTTGGCCGTCATAAGACTGTTTTCGAGGTTTCGTTGATCTATAAACCCCGACATCATGAATTTTTAATAAGTTTACTCAAATTTTTTTTGAAAAAAAAAAATGATTGAATTTATCTTAGAATTCACACATATGCTCAATGTTATTTATCTATAACATATATAATGTTTTTGGACTTACATTTAATTTTTTTTTTTTAATTTAAATTAAAATAACATAAGTTGAATCTCGCAATGGCGTGGTTGAGTATTTCTCAAAAAAATTAATGAATGTTCCTAACAAAGTGAGATTTTATAATATTATGCAAAAATTCGCATATTTTACTTTTAATAATTTAAAATAAGGAAATTGAGGCATACAACGTTTAAATGTACTATACAAATTCTCATACAAATCAAACTTCTAAAAAATATTTTTCTTAAAAAAAATCCAATTAAAATTAACAATCTCTTTCATTGTATGGTTTAATATTATAGAGTATTATGTTTTATTTTCTTATTAAAATAATAATAACAAAACACAAAAAAATAGTTAACAAATTTTCTTAAGTTATTAGATTGGCATTTTTTTCTTATAATAATAATTGTAATAACAACATATATAATCATAAAAATAACAAAGTCTATCTTGATCAAATGTAACTTACTATTTAGTTTAGTTTATTAGTAACACATTATTTTCTTTTTCTTATAGCAATAATAATAACAAGATACAAAAAATTACAAAATTAATAATAATAAAATAAAATATACAATTTCTTTCATTATAAAAATAATACATTTTTATATATTTCTTACTTTAGGATCTTTAAAAAAACAGTCTGACAATAAAATTAATCACATAATATACATTTTGTAGATGTTTTTTTGAGCGAGATTGGGAATATTTTCTCCCTTTTTCTGTAACCATATTATAGCATTTAAAACTTCTACCCT
>JACXSJ010001550.1:0-84898 GCA_014851325.1 Pentalonia nigronervosa
AAATTTAACCTCTTCAAATAATTAAAATAAAATAAATATATTAATTAATAAATAATTTAAATTTTAAAAAAAGTTTAATTTTTCTTCATTGTACTATTAATATAGCTTAATAGATTTTTTTTTAATTAGAACTAGTAGTTTACTTATTCCAAAATATTTAATGCGCATTTTGAATAAAAATTATTTTATTGTATCGTATAACTTTGAAGTTAATGATTCTATTTAATTATTGTAGTTTTATAATAAATATTTAAAAAAAAATGAAGAATGTAGGCTTTGTAGAACAATATAGGTATCAAGTACACCTCGTTATTGAGTAAATCATTGTGATGTATGTGCTTGATTTATTTTAATTCAATGATAAATTATTACATAAGTATGAAAAACGATTCTAAGCATAGGTAGTACATCAGTCTACTATATATTATTATAAGGATATTTCATGATATTTTTTTTTTTTTTTTGATATTGCCAAAAACATTGTATTAATCGTATTATTAATATTTAACTATTATATAACTATTATAATAGTATATCTTTACTATGTAGTAAGTATTTTTTTTAATAATTGGGAAAAACAAAAATAAAATTGTGAAAAAAAGGGAAATTTTACGCAAAAACAGTTATTGACTTAATTAATTTATTTATTTTGTTGTAATACAAAAACGAATAATCGTAAATACTTAACATTTTCACCAAAGTTACCAAACAATAAAAAAAATGTTAATTTAAATTAATTTTATGTTAATTAATTTAACTGTTTTATTAAAAATGACATAAGTAATGGTATTTTTTTGTTGTTTTTCCTGATTATTAAAAAAAGTACCAACAAGATCTAAATTACTATCAGAAATCTCCATCGAAACTGATGATCAAAGCATTTTTTCTACTATATATAAAGTATATTCAGACATAAAAATAAAAAAAAACATATCAATGTAAAATCAATACATTCATCGGTTCGTTCAGAATCTAAAATATTAAATCTTATTTTTATTTTATTTTTAAGACGTTAAGTATAAAAGATAAATGGTTTAAATCTAATGACGGTAGGTCCGATCTGAGTAAATCTATTTATAACAAAAGGATCTGAAGAATGTATTTATTTATTAATTTTTAATTTAGTGCACACTAGAATGAACAAATATATCTTATTGAATATAACAAATTATATCTCGGTGCATAGCTTTTTCCACTAATTTAGTTGTCACAGTGGGAAAACAATTGTAGTCTAATAGCACGCATGTTTTTACTTATGAAATAAATAAATTATAGAAAACACAATATGATAGAATATATATATATAATAAAACATAACTCCTCTGATATTGTATCTAACAATCAATTAAATTATAAAATAAATAATATCATGGAACACTTAATGTATAATAACCACACGTAAAAAATATATTAATTAGATTAAAAAGGGTACATGCCATTTGGAGAAAAAACAGTAAGCAATTTAGCATGTAGTTACCTAAATAAATAATATTCCAAATAGCAAATGTGTTTATTCATTACATCTTATCAAAAATATTTAGAATGTCATGATTCACCGTTGAACGTTTATACATAATTCTATTTAAATACATTTATTCAAACTAGAGTTATATTGAGATAAAAACAAATCCAACGTACGCAGTTGGTTAAAAATTGGTTTATTTAACACACATTGAAACTTAAACTTAATGAAACTTTTAGAAAACGAACCAAAAGGTAATAACAGTCCATATAAAAGTTCAAGTAAGTTTATTATTTTTCTACTTTTTTTTTATCAATCCTAAATTGCAAGTACTTACACAAAAATAACCTTAAACCAGTAAACATAGGTAAATTCTTCACGGTTAAATATTTTTAATTATTTGGTTGAATGTTAATTACAATATAATCGACGTCATGGATATAAATTATTGCAACGACAACTTAACGAGCCAACTTGAGAATTTGGAGACCATGGAAAAGTTCACAAGTCAAAAGTTTTGATACGTCTATGCTCAGCTATACATGGCAATCTGCTAATTTCGCATACACAAACAGTTGAAACTGGTCGTATATTTTGTTTCCGTCAGGACTCGGTACACACTTCTAAAACACACTGTGCAATATATATATATAGTATACATATACCCCTTACAGGGTATATTACGTACTCCTTGAGATAATTACTGACAATAATGTCTTAACAACAATGGGCCTTGTCGAAACAATGATTGTTGAGATTACTTTATGCATGGTTTCGAGAAGAACTCCTCATTTGAATTAGATTATTTAATATTATTTCTTCTAGAACTAGACTTATAAATTAGGATTTAAAGAATTATAATTATTATTACTTTGTAGATATTTACTTCAATTTCAGTAAAGCTACCTAAATTTTTTCTAACTTTATAAAATTATATAGCTAGTTTTTTGTTTTAATCAAAGCATGATTTATGGTGACTATATATTTTCATTGTGGAAGTTGAAGTTTCATTGCAGAAATTAAATTCCAAGTTTTTAGTTCATTTTGTTAGGACTGTCAACACAAAATATTAACATAATTCAGAAACTATTAGTTTAATATATTATACTAATTTGAAAGCTTTTAAAACTATTATAATTTATACATTGTCTTTTTTTTAACGTGATTTAGATGTTATTTTATAGAAGTATAATATGTTTTATACATATTTAACTTACATTCCTAATTAGTTTTTTTTTTATGCACCAATAATAGACACCAACAATTTGTAGCCTCAGTTAAATCTTTGGTTTAATTTACGAGGTATTTTTTAAAAGTACTTGAGAAAAACTGTCTACACATAATTTAATAATATAAAATACTACTATCAATGTAATAATACCAAAATAAAATGAAGATAATTTACTGTTTTTTTTTTTTTTTTTAAATAAATTTATTTAGAATATTTAAATTTATTTAATTAAAACGGTACGTTTAAGTAAAAATACATCGTTCAAAAACCACAATACTGTAAAATATAGTGAAATCTCGATAAGTCGAAATTCAAGGAAAATCAAATTTTTTCCACTTATTGAGATTTTTGACTTACTGAGGTCAATAATTTAATAAAGTTTTCGCGCGAGAACGGAATTTATTTCAACTTATCAAAGTTTTCGACTTATTTAGGTTCGACTTATCGAGGTTCCACTGTATAATGGATTGAAGAAGATTGATGAATATGACCACGGCAAGTAAATACACAACTGGTACGTAGTACGTACCTATAGTAAAAAAAACAAACGATCATGACCAAATGGCCTGATCCTTTAGCGCTCGAAACTATCTCAAAGAGCTAAAAGATACTTATCAGTTGTAGGACTACAATGGTGTTACGATTACTAGAAAACCACACCGATATTATGTTATATGAATGCTCTTAAAGGTTATTGCGAAATGACTAGGTAAATAACAACCTATGTGTATTGTAATTTTAAATGTTATATATATATATGAATAATAATTAACTAGGAGAGGTGCACTATGCAATTCCCAGAAACATTATACATAGGTACTAATTATGTCCTAGCATTAATAATGTAATAATGGAGAAAATCGGAATAGTATTGGCATATCAATTCTTAGAAACGCGAAGAAAGTACCGCAGCTGCAAGAGCGACAACAGCAACGACAAGACCGTTAGCCGAGTTCCCGTGGAAAGCAGAATGGGAAGACCGTATAAAAGAGTGCCCAAAGGACAGAGTATTTAAATGTACCATAGCCGCTGAGTTCAAGGCACCTTTGTGTCAATCACATCTACATACATAGGATACACACACGAACTCACACTTTTATTTCTACAATCTTACCTATTTTTATTGTTATCACAAGGATCTTTAGTAGATCGCACGTAACAATGGATATAACTTTAAGATTGGTACAAAAATAATTGTGAATACATTTAATATTATTTAAAAATCACATACATTGTACAAACATAATCTGGCATTTATAGAAAAGTTTTTTTTTTTTTTTAAATATTTATGAGAATTATGAATCATAATTATAAATAGCTTAGTAATTTTCAAGAATCTTTATACTAAACAACTCGACTCTCATACTCCATCAATATTGTGGAGAGATGAAATAGAACTCGCGTTTAAATAATATCAGAACAATTACTACAAGCAAGTGTGTCTAATTAGTATGTACATCCACATTTAAATCACTCTTTAATATAAAGTTGATGCCTACAATTTGTAAGGGCACTGTGAGGGGAATATTACTTTTGTTTTTGTCCATATAAATATGTAGGTATATTATAAGTTCTATTTGATATATTATTATAACACGGACAATTCATAATTATATTTATTGTTATCTCCACTGAGTCTCAAGTTTTTAAGAATTAGCTGTAAAATATGCTAAAAAACTAAAAATTCTTACAGTAAGTTCAACAATTAAAAATACAACATACTGCAGCCTTGCAGTATCTTGAATAGTTATATAAAAAATAAAAAATATGATTTTATGTACTTTATTAAACGACAACTATTTTATATAATAATGTATAAATTATTATTAACATTTTTTTTTTTGTTTTCAAATTAATTCAAACTTCATTACTTATATTCAAAGAAAACATGGATATATAAAATCCATAATATTTATGCCTTTGTTAGTTGGTTATCTTATGATAAAAATTAAGTTTATGTTTTTATAAATATTTAAAAAATAATGAACAATAACAAATAAAATCAATATTAATTGATGAATAAATATGGATCTTACGACATCTATGTAAAGTTGGTTAAGGTTAAATTAAAATAATTATAAAATTCAGAATCAATAATCATGAATCTTTAAACATTTTATTCGTTTAAAATATCGTTTTCCGATATCTGTCTATAATTTATAGTTGACTGTGTTTGATGTTTAAAAACCAGTAATTCGGTATTTAAGAAACATGCTATTAGATACTCCAATAACAATAACAGGATTACGGTATAAGCCAGTCAAAATAGTTTATTAGTAACTTAAAATACTATTAAATACCATGGGTTCTTACCAAAAAACTAAATTCCTCTACCAAGAATAGGTAAAAACAAGTATTTTACAAATTATCTAGTAGAATAAAATATCATAATACTTATGTATAATATGTATATTATATAAACTAAATATGCACAAAAATTAATTGTTTACAATTCCGTACCCTCTAAATTAATTTGAATATTTAATGGTAATTATCGTCATTAAATATTTTTTTAAAGAATCCGCAGATATTCTAAAATTGATTGGAATTTGATTGATTGAACATTTTAAAAATCATATTCTTAAAGAAACAATCATTTTCATAGATTCTAGTAAATCATAATTCAATAAAAATATTAAAATTATTTACCCCCAGTCTACATATTCAAAATTCAATTTAAAACCTCCAAAATAATAACTTTAAAATAGTAAATACCTATTGAAACAAAATATTGTGAACTTTTTATTAACTTCAGATTTTCAATTTGTTTTTTGCTTGGTTTAAATGTATCAAAAACATACTTTATCCCGAGGGAAGCTGAGTGCTAGTTGTTAATAATTTATATTGTTTTTACTTTTTTAACAATAGTTTAGGGAAGTTGCGTTAATAATTAATTTGAATAAAATCATGAATAATGATAAATATCTAGTCAAATATTTACTAGTATAGAGAATGAGTCTAGAAGTCTTATATAGGTGAAATATATTATGGTATAATATACCTACTATAATTTTGTTAATGCTATATGCTACCAACAAAATATTACTTAGGGATAATTATCTTTTTATTTTTTAAATTTATAACATTTTTAAAATTATTTAATTTCAACTGTATATGACAAAAACTGATAAGTTAAATAACACCTAAACGTCACAATATCAAACAATTATTTTTATTCGTTGATAATATAAATAATAAAATGCCAATATACTATGCTATACCGTCACACCATACCTGACTAGATTAATAGTATGGAAAATTGAGTATTTAAAATTAAGAGAAAATCTAAGAACATCAACCCTGTAGGTTTTAGAATGTGTAGTAAATAGATTGATGATAGCTTGTAGCCAAAGAGAGATTTATTCTGATCAGTGAAGTTGACAATGATGATTGATGAACGAAATATCATAAAAAAAGAAGAAAAATTAACTCACGTATAATAAATTAGTAAATAGAATTCGTGGAATTACATTTTTTGGTGAATAGCATAAAAGAAAGAGGTATACCATTATTTTTGAACGGTTCACGATTATTTCAAAAATGTCCTGACAAATTATTTTTTCAATGAAACAGATTTAACAAAAAAAGTCAGTGCCTACAAACTAAGTCCTCAATAAAAATCAAGGGAAATATAAATTACAGTTGATAAATGATAATTCTTACTCCTTGCATACCAGGCACCCAAGATAAAATAAAAATATGTGTGGGAGAATTAATTTTAACCAAACTATAAGACCCGATGATCATTAAAGTGCGGTTTAACTGGTTAAATACAAATTACATTTAATTTAAAAGCGATCACACAATAATATAATTTTTGAATAATGTTCATTGATATTGTATAATATTATAAAAGCACAAATAAAAATACAATGGAGTTGATTTGACTATTCAAGAATGAAATGTTAAATAACAATTATTTACAGTTTACATTTTAATTTATACCTTATAAATATTAATAGGATATTCTGAACTATAAATATAATAATATCATATACATCATACAATTTTAAATAATATACATTCATGCAAAATATTATATTAGACATCTTAAAAAGACGTGAGTAAAATAATACAAAGTTGTCATTTATAATTAATAATGTTTATTCATTAATATACTACTTAACTAAAAAGAATAAACAAAAATTGTTATCAAATAATAAATAATTATTTAAGTACTAAAATTGAACAATTCTTATCAAAAAACGACATCTATTTAACATAAATTTTATACCATTATACCCAATAATCCTTGATATGATAATAATAATAGTCAATTATTGGTAAATTACCAATAACTTTTGTCTTTTATACGTGTCAACTACCATAATTCAAAGTAAATTCAATAGCTATAATTCCCCACTACAAAAAAATAATATTAATAAGTAACCAAAAATATAATTTAAGTAATTAATTTATCTTTTATTTGAGATATTTGTATTTTATATTATAATATTCAAATTAAAAGTATAAATTAAAATTATTTAGGCTAGGTATAGTTGTATAGATGGTACGGTAAGTTAATAAAGAATAATAATTGTGTGTGTGTGTAAAATATAATGCAGTATAATATATATATATATATATATATATATATATATAATGCAGTATAATAATTAATACAATTCTACATAATTAAGATAATTAACTAGCAAATTGTTTCTCTGATTACTCCTAATAATTAAATTAAAATAATCCATGTAATTACATAATTTAAGGTTAAATATGGATGAAAAATTGAATTAATTTTTGTTAGATAAATCATAAATAATTTTATGAATAATAAACATATTTTTTGTTCTAAAAAAAATTGTATAATTTGTATTTTTTCAATACAGTATCTATACAAAATTCAATGAGATAATAACTGAATGATTTGACATTAACTGAAAATATTATGCAGTTTATGAGCTGATTAAAATTATTAAACTAATAATAAAACTATATTGAGCTCATTTATATAACTTTAATAACTTTAACCATATTTATGTTATATTATTTAAACTTTATAGGTTAATATCTTAAATATTTATTTTTTTAAATTTCATCATATACAAATGTGTAATGTTAATGGCCTAGTCACCATAGCTGTATTTTTTTTATTGATGATCAATAAACATATATATGTTTATATGACTTAATCAACAATTATTTTACTCATTTTCTTATTTAATGAAGATAAAAATAATAGAATAACAAAATAACCAGTAGAAATTAAAATTATTGTTTTAATATACCCAGCATCATTTATTTATATCATAATCTCTTCAATTATTTTGACAAAATGTGAAATAATTATATTATAATCTAATTTTAAATAAAGCAAAATTTGTGGGTATTTATTTATATAATTAAATTTACAATCTGAACGATTTTATCAATTATAATGTTAATTATACACTATAACCGTCCAATACGATTGTAAGATTACTAATTATACGTGTTTAACTTAAATCGTGTTAATAACGAACTTAATTAAAATTCTAAAAATTCGAATTCATTACGAACTTTTCGACAAACTTTACTCTACTGAATTGAATAACGTATATAATAATTGCCTATTTGTATTGTCAAAATATTATATTCCTATTAATAGTACATATCTACTACTTGACTAGTTTCTCACGTTGTTTAGTTTGTAAGATGTGTCGCGTTGTATTTCTATATTAGTAATTGTCGGAGATTCTTCAATAACACGTTTGCAATATTTACCCGAGGTCGTGTCTCGAATTTCGTTTCAGAAAGTGTCACCTGATCTCCCCTTTAGAGTCTCAGTTTTTTTACAGACGCAAAATGTATTGAATTTTAATTATGTATCAACGGGTAAACGTTCAGTTAAAGAGGGTCAATGAGAGGATCGCCGCTTGCCATACAAATAATTTTTATTGAATTTTACGCTTTTATATTATGTAATTACAGAAAGCCGATAAAAATTGAAAATAATAATTTTTCTCTCGACATTATCACTTATTAAGCCGTGAGAGTAAAGTTACTGTAGTCAGTACCTGCATCCTTTATAAAAATGGACATTCAAGTAAAATAATTTAAAACACCCCCTCCGTTTTCTTTAGAGGGATCAGCTTTCGTATTAAACACCAAAACCTAATCCAATTGATATAACAATTCCGTTACCTAAGTAATAAATTTATTAGCTATTTTCGCCATTGTGTCTGCGAGGCACCTTACGCCGTCAGACTACATTTTAATATTCCACGCGAGACCGTTTTTACTATAATTATAACATAAGTTTGCAACACGCGTTTTTCAATCATAAAACGCCACATCAATGGTCGCCGACAAATCACGGTCTTCAGACAATTATTATGTTGGGTGGGTGGGTGGGTGGGTATTTGGTCGGCTACGGGTTGGGTTTACATCTGCGCCGCGTGGGACGGCGATAAAGTTTTCATTAGTAATCCCACATCGCGCCACCGAGACAAAATGTGATTGATGTATTCGGATTTCCAAGTGTATAACATGCACACTCACACACGCGCACTTGCGCTCAAACTTAATGTGTGTACATAAGTCCCACCCGTCGCAATAGTATTTTACCAGCAGGTAAGGTGTGATTTTCTCTCCGCTCGTTCGTACACGATTATTATTATACATACTACATCATATAGGTATAACATGACGGTGTACGGGATTTTGTTTCGACAGCGGCTGATGTTTGTCGCCATTGCCGCAGTAGCTCAGAGGCTTGTACCCGTCACGCCGACCCGCCCGCACCCCTAGCTGGTATTATATTATAATATACGCGCACTGCAGCTGCAATGTCCCGCGAAGTGGGTTTATTTTTAAACGAGTGCAGCGATTTCAAGACGGAGAAAATTCGATAAAATACCACCACCCACACAGCTCTTCCGACGGATGTGATTAACGGAAAACTCTTTATTTATATTAATTTTTTTCCAATTTCGATATTTTTTTCTCGACGATAGACATGCCGATATAAATCAAATCATTATCGTTAGACGTCATTACGTCTGCACGTGTACAAACTACCGATGGCTCAATATATGTGTAAAAAATTATATTTTATTATAACAATCATAGTTTTAAAATTACAAATATTAGGTTCTAGTGATGTTTTGAAGACTTAAAGTCTAAATACATTTATGTATAATAATAAATATAATTATTCACATGAAAGCCGAATACTAAAGATTAAACTCGCGGTAAAGAAATCCGTGTATATTATAATGTATATAAAAAATTAATTTATGGTAAGAACTATTGTGAATTCATTAGTTTAAATTTTCGGATTAGTTGCATATAAAAAAAATTTAAATAATAATCTAATCCTTTTAAAAGGTAATTCAATGTAGCGTATTATATATGAGAATAGAAATGAAAAATGATTCTCATATTTTTATGGCATGTAAAAGTTATATGATTTAAATTATTTAATTACTTATGATTTTTTTAAAGGATCAACTATTTGATTATTAACCAGCTATTACATTATTTAAAATACAGTTACATTGTAAACTACTAAATTACGTTTATCTGTTTGTATATTAATTTAATTAGGTTATATTATTAAATTAGATGACTGAGTTCAGCTTCATTGATGACATTTATTAGTTTTCTGGATGTCTTCGAAGTGAGTGCGAGTGCCTAACACAGAGTTTCCAGTAATTTCTGTTTGATGCGTATTTAATTGTACTGCAGGCGACATTCGAGAAGTGTATGTGCTTGACCGTAATGGGTGTTCCACAAGTAAGGTATGGGAGGAAACCTTCCTTGGCTATGTATTGTGACCTATACAGAGGCGACTAAATATAACCTCGTCCATTCTCGTTATAAATTATATATTATACTTCTTAATATAATAATTAATTTAATAATATAACTAGTACCTAATATATAGTAATAAGTTCTTAAAAATCAAATGTAACTGATTAAAATTAGTGACAGTTTTCAGATGTTTAGGTGTTCAGAAATTAGTTAAATAATTAATTTCAATTTTAAATTGCTACTGCTTTACTTATGCTTACGTGAATTATTATCTACCACAAGAGGTAAATTGAAGTCTCCTGTACCATCTAAAAAATGTATTCCCAGAAAATATATATTAGAGTTAAGCTGAATTGTTAATTAAAATCCTCTAAGTATTTTGATAATGTCTAGACCGGGTCTAATGGAAAGGATCTGCTGTGGCATTCGCAAATATTTTTGGATGTAAAAGTTAAAGTGTATGTTCGTTTATATTTGCTATTCTATTATAAAAGTATTAGTTATAAATGTAAACTTGGTTTATTATTTCCGTATAAAAGTAAATAATATTTTAAACAGCATTTAGGATTTTTTAGAATTTGATTGTGTGGATACGAGTACATATATTATAATATACCTATATTATTTTTAATCTTTTTTTTTGATTCCAGAATACGAGCATTAATTTATAACAATTTTTAATTAATCAAAATTGAAATTACTATTCGCATTTGATCGTACTTTTTTCTGCAAAACAAATGTGTACGTGTCAAGTGTGATTTATTTATTTACAAACCAAAGTCTGCGCGCCAAGTTGAATAATACATGGGATACATGTGGTTGGTAAAAAATCAAAGATGACCCTATAAAAAATCCCACCACAAATCCAATTACCCAATCATTCCCATTTCATTGAACGTTGGAATTGTTCGGTTGGAAACATTTGAATCAAAATTGTCGGTTTTAACCATAACTTGAATTCGTGTTACATAAAATAAATATGTACCATGTATGTGTATTGATGTTTCATCAATATTAATTAAAATACATACATTATATGAACATGCATAAAAAAAGATTGCACACACAAAAGCTACTAATATGAATGAATGTATTACATTGTTAAAAATGACATCAAAATTGTATAAATATTGATCAGATTTAGTCAATACTGAAAATATAGGCAAATAAAAATAATATACTGATGTTTTTATGTATGTGTAGGTAAGCGAATAGCTTATTGAATAGTATAATACTGTAATGAATAAGAAACTGTAAATACATATTTTATTTGATTAACTTATTATAAACTTAGTATGGACCAATTTAAGAATAATTTGTTATATTTGGTAGGTATAATAAATATTAAATAGTAATTAAAAATAATTAATAAATATTAATATCTGAAAGTAAATTTACTTTTAAATTGCACGATTTGACAAACTGCATAGATACCTACTTAAAATAGGGTGTAGATCACTTTTATAATGATAATTTGTAATTTTTTTTAAATTAAAATTAATTATTTAATTAACTTTTAGGATTTTAAATGAATGAATTCATACACCTCTAATATATGGTTATTTCTAATGAATGATTTGGTTAAATATTTTTGACATTTAAGAAAATATATTTTTACAACATAATATTTTATAATACACAATTGTAGGTACACAATATGTAATTTATTATTCTTAGAGCATGTACATGCTTGTAGTGTTAATATTGGCTTGATAATTTTATTTGCTATGTGTGAATTACACAGTATGTTTACAATTTATATTATATACAACTACAACACAAAGTGTTGTTACATCAAAAGCAATACTTACGACGAATCTTTATTTTAAGTAGGTAGTTCTGAAATTATAAACATCCTCTTATTTTTTAATATTAAATACTGTATATATCCTGAATTTTTATAATCTCTTAAAACTTACTATATAGCATTTTCACAATAAATATTATAATATAATAAAAATATTTTTTTTTTTTTTAATAGTTGTTAATGTAGTTACATCATGATGTGACCTAACCTATTTTATGATAAAAAAAATCACGGTAAATTAAGTTCTTTCATAAAAAAAAGTGTATTCTAAAATATTTGACATGACGTCTTTTTAATTCTTCTAAAATAACAGATTTTATATTTGATTAGGTCAACAAAATCGACAAACGAACAGTATGCGTATTTTAAAAAGTTGAGTTTTTAAAAATGTAATATGTAAATGAAAAATCTTTTTTTAAAACGTTGGTAGGATGTAGTTTCATCAAATTTCTCTTATGCCAACGACACGTTTTCAATACTTTGAAAATTACCATCGCCGTTTATTAACTATACAGATGTGCAGTATATCAAAACTGTATATACCGTTTCAACTGACAACAACAACGGATATACTGGGCGTAGTTTTCACCAACAGTTTTCACTTTTTGTTTTAGTACCGCGGGATTAAAGGGACCGCGTGAATTAATTAATAAAAAAAATGTATATACCAAGTTCATCACTATATAGACTATCGTAAATTAAACGTAATTAATAGGCATAATAAAAACCCGACGCTTTATTTCCATGCCAGGCAGTGGGTCTCGATTTGTGAGTCAAATTAGCCTATTCGATATCCGCGCGTTTATTATCTGGGCACTGATGAGTGTATATAAATTCAAACTCTGATCAATAATAATAATCGAATAGTCGACCAAGGTGCACATCAAACTAAATACCTGCTACGTTTGTCGTTTATATAGATAGGTACTTTCAAAAACAGTTCTATGGCTGTGCCTGGCTAATGAGTAATTGACAAGCGGCCAGATTTTTTTTCTTACGTACGGCCGTTTATTATACGAGCTGGATAATACTCAGAACCGTTGAGATTTCATTGCAACACGAGTACATTCAAACATCCGGTGTCTGCAGAGTTCCGAGCGGAAACACATGGGACTCCGAAAACCAAACGTACCGGAAAGGTTTATACCTTGATATATATAAATATAAAGAGTATTTTACTAGTAAATGTCCAAGATTTCAATATATTTTCTAAAGGAATGTCTATTTTTGCGTTACACGAAAACAAGCTGTTTTCTCCGATTGTTTCAAAACAAACATTTTATGTTAGGTACGCATAATGGTCGAGTCACGGACGATGCTTTTGTATTTATAACGTAAGAAAATAAAAAATACATAATATAAGAAATATAATATTTTTTGTAATTTAATAAGTTTTAATAACTTTATAAACAAAGGTTATCGATTTATAATAAGAGAAAAAATTATTTGAAATTTTAACCATGTTATTCGTCATAACTTTAAAAGGTAAAACACAAATAAGAAGTTAAGGAAAGATATAATTTTTGTCAGGAGTAATCAGTATTGTTAGTTTGGGAATAATCTAAAAAAATCCAATGCTAACATCTATCCGAGATGAAAACTTTAGTACCTAAACTATTTTAATGTATCTAGTTTTTATTATGTATGTTTAATGAATAAATGCATAATACATAATATACTTACATTATCAGTTATTACAGTTACAGTTACAGTTACATCAATTATTCAGAACCGTAATTTATTAAAAGTTAACCTACTTTTAAATATCAATAAATTGAAAGCAGTTACGAAATCTAAAATATCTCTGATAGCTGACAATAGCCATGATTCACTTATATTGTTGCAGAAAAACATGACGATTTCGTGATTTATTTCAAAAATGATAGAACATTCCAGCGTATACCGTTTAAAACGTTTTAGATGTTTAGTTATTTTCTGGAGACATACTGGGTATATACTACGCATAAAGTATATTTGTTATCCACAATGGATTTATCCATGAAATCATGTAGGACACGGGTCCATTTGAGCACGGGCTACAGTAAACAAATACCATGATTTCAGATAGTACCATCGTGACAAATACCCGCAGACAAACATTATTTTATAATATGTCTGTGCAAATGCCTACTTGCTTATCTTTTTTAATCTAGATAATAAATCAGTTATATATTCCTTACACTGGACTTATAATATTATAATTTAAAGAAACTACGTGCTCGTGATTTTAGAGATAGATAGAACTGTGATTGGTTTAATTACGATAGTGTCGAAGCACTGCACAGCGATAGCGTATTTATTAATATAATAATAATTACAATAACCATAAGGCCGCCGCGGCGGCACTTGATAAGAAACGACGTATACGGTATAACGCGTATACACGTAGATACCGTTTACGAAATAGTTTTTTTGTGTTGAATACTTATAAGGAATCAAGTGAATAAGATGACTTTAAAAAAAAAAAAAAATACGCACAATCAGAAGGAAGTTAATTAACATCACAACCTGTAGTAAAATTCGCGATATTTGAGGTAGGTAAGGAGAACAGTAAACACGTTGGAGGCGCACAGACAACGCGTGCGCACCGGTTGACCGCTATCGCAGAACTGACTTTTTATTATTAATTTTTATTTGACCTAAATTGAGTTGTATTATTGTATTTACCAAGTCATATTTTATGAATTTTAAATTTAACTATTGCCTCAAGAGTGCTTCAAAAAACCTTTTTTGAGTGCATATTAATATTATCTTCTTCTTCCAGACACGTATTTATTTATGGGGGTTTGGGAGTTCAACCTTTTACAAAAAATATTATACCGAATAATCGTTTTTTACTTATCTATTATAACTTTTAATTCGTAATATTTATATTGGTTATGATTTAGTAATCCTCCCCATCAAAACGTTTAAATATAACTTAAAACATTTTGATTAGATCGCTACTCTTAAAAACATCATCTAATTACTATTCTCACTTTTACTTCCTCACTAATAATTATTAAATTTACTCATTTTATAATTTATTACAACAATAACAACCATTAGAAACACTAATTAATTTCATATAATATTATTATTTTCTTATCCCTCTTTTACTTATATATATATTTTAATTAAAATTAGTTATATCTTAATAGTTTATTATTAATATATTAGAATATTAATTTAATAAATTGTTGTGCAATAATATTTTTTTTTTTTAATGAAAGCACATTATACTTATGTATATGGCTATATTATGTAAAAAAAACTTCAATTTAAAAAAACTGAAAAATGTAATCTTATAAATACATGTACAATAGATATATACTATTAGAAAATAATAGTACATATTTTTTTTAAGTATGGATATTGTTTATATTTAAAAATGTTATGAACAGATGATTTTCTTCCAATCGTAAATCCTCTTTCCAGTGTCCAGTGAGAATAGAAAATGTTATTAATAAGATAAAACATATGAGTATTTACACTAATGTCTTTCAACTCATTAAAATAATTTCAAACTATAAATTTAATAAATCCATTGGGTTTAATATTAAACAATAAATTAATGGTACATTATACGTTTGTTATTTATTTATTTTCAATATGTTATCTATGTTTAATAAAAATGTTCAATATTATAAAGACTAAAGAGTTATATGTTTTTTTTTATTCTTCATTCATTTTAACAAACTAAAGAAAAGATACAAATATGTAAAATAATAGTATTCAAAAATAATGTATTTTTTTTTTATTTTTAAAGACTAATTATTATTACTGCTTGAAAAATGGAAAAAATGAATACAGCTCTATTAAAATTTAAAAAATATAATGGAATAAAATCTGGTTCTTTTTACAAAGAAAAGCCAATTCATTTTTTATTCCAATATCTTATACAATAATAATACGTACCACTTTGTTTATTTTATAATAAAATAAATATCACCACTTTAGATTTTTGAACGGAGTATTGAATAAATTAGTTTTACAAATGTATTTTATTGTGTCACTGTAACCTATAGGAACCATAGAAATATAGAGATAAATATAGAATAATTGTTTATAATAACAACAAAAAAATGCTAACCACTCAGTTACGACAATGCGATACCTATTTACTTTTTAAAAATGTTTATAACCAATACGGTCGTAGTTACTTCGAAACAAATAGTGGAATTATACAAAATGTTAATTATAATTTAATATAATAATATCAAACATTTAACTCTTATAACAGTCATATAAAACATGCATAAGCCTAACTCAATAACTGAAATAATATGTACTTATGGAGCACACATTCCTATATACTATAAACAATTAAAACATTATTTGGCATACGATTAAATCATTTTTCTACATTTTGACAACATTATATTTTATAGTTAATTTTATTAAGATTTTTATTAAGATTTTTTGTTTTTATTTAGAAAATATATGACCTATACATCTGCAAAGCATAATAAGTATCTGATAACAAAGAAAAAAAGCATGAACAATATTTTGAAAAAAACTATTTACTGATATAGCACATAAAATAATTTTATATAATTAATGTATGAAGAATGTTATGAACCTAATCTAAAAATAGAATTTAAAACAGTAACATTAAAAGTCTTTTTCAAAAATTTACACTAATGTATATTGATTGAGTTTGGTTGAATCTAATAATTAATGAATAAAACTACACTTTTTTTTTTATTAAGTCAACGAAGAATAATATTATATTTAAAAAATATCTAACAAAACAAACTAATTTTTGTTTCATCATTTGGTAAAAAAAAAATACAACCAAAAAACTTTATAATTATAAATACGTAAGTTATTATTTTACTAATAATAGTTATTAACTAAATGGAATGTAGCCGATATGTAAAATACACATATGATTTGTAAATAAATATTTTAAAATCTTCCAAATTTTTGAAAAATCTTTAAATAGATATATAAAAAAATACAAAAATAAAAATAATTTGTAATTATTGTATTTACAAACTGTAAGAGTTTCCATTAAAATAAATACCTTAACAGATGAAACAGCTAATCTAACATTGGCTCTTACATTTTTTTTAAGCATAACTTAAAACTTAAATATATATAGTATATTATATAAGTATTTATGCACTACCAAGTTTATTTTTTTTATGAAAACTAATAATATAAGACTTACTGGTTTTGTCTACCCTAACATAACCTAAATATTTGTTCTATTAGTTATAAAACTCAAACAGAATGTGTTAATTAATCAATTATTTTAACATATAAGCTTCAGGCGGTTTATATTATTAATTAGATAACTTAATGATCTTAATTATTCCAATATATTCACAAACTCGGAGATGTCTTGTTGTGGTGAAACGTAGCTACCAGTTTAATTAAGTTTTAGTTGAATAGCATACTTAATTTGAGATTGGAGTAAAAAATTAGCTCGTTAAAAAAGTTATTACTTTTGAATAATTTTACATTCTTATAATGAACATTTTCCACAGCTGTTATTCATATACTATGTTATAAAGCCACACAATTCAAAACAGACTCCTGCAATGATATATATGTGCCAAGTTAATTTTTCAAAATTTAAAGACCGGTCGTATAAAATAGTTCTAATAAAAATGAATGATATTCATTTATAAACTAATTGAATCTAAAACAAATTAAACTCTATGAAAACAATTTAAAAACACGAATATCATTCGATAATTTATTTTCATGTTTTCGAGACTGAAAGTTGCCTTTTTTAGGTTTGTTGTTCGGGAAAAAATGTATATTATGAATAAAACAGATATTTTTATAATTATTTTAGTGTAGTTGTACGCGTGCGTGCGTACATCAGAAACACAATGTAACGCAAAAAACGTACATGTGTTATGATAAATGTCACCAAAGTACATCGGTTTACTGCGGGATGATATACATATAGGGTATATAGGGTACTTAGGGTACGTCAACAAATTCGTTGAAAAATAATAATTCTCAATTTTACCCAGTTTATCCACGACGATATTCACCCTCGTCATGTACAACAAGTTGTCGTTATTCACGTTTATATTATTATTATTATTTTGCATGGAAATGACCCGCGGTCACGCGATTTGTTATGTATGCTACATACTTTTATATATTATTCGTATCACGACCCAAGAAAAATCGTGTTTCCACGTTAAGTCGCGTGAAGTAGAGCTCGTGTGCGTGTGTGTGTGTGTGTGTGTGTCTGCAGGTCTGACTTTGTCAGCAGTTAAATCATACACGTTCTTTTAATGACTGTCTGAGTACCTAAAATTTTATACGTTTGACCTTTGCGGTTTTCTAGGTACACCGCAGTTGTGTAAAAATACGGTCTTAATTCCGTTTTTACGAAATCAAAACTGGCATGGGAGATTTGAGCGTTGCACAATTTTTGTTGGAATCACATGACGTATAAAATATTATATATACTGGGTATTTCCAGGTTTTCCATACAAACGAGAATGATTCCGTGTCAGTTCTTTGAATATAAAATATATTTTGGCTTTGTAAAGCGGGAAATTAAATATTAACTTTAATTACTTATCTGATATATTTCAAATTATTATTTTAATGAAAAATTGATTCCTTTACGACTTTCCGAGACTTTTTCTTCCCCCTCCCCCTTCCACCAAATCACGTGATTTTTGAAATTTACAAACACCGGAAATTTAAAATAAAATTATATAGCCATCATATAATAATGCCTTTAAGAATCCCACTTTCACTTAAAGCAATAGGTTTTTGATTCCACTCACTAACATGAGATCATTCTCAAAATTTGTACAAAATACCCCTGATACACTATGTACAATACTCTTCATATATCTCGAACTTTACGATGCTATTGAGGTGTCCATAATATATTATATTTTTATATTATGTAATGTTCAGCACATCAATTATAATGTGTCAACAGTTCTTGTTGTGTGTCATGTATATGTGTGTGTGCTTTTACTACGTATTCCAATGGTCATTTTTATTTCTCATTTTGTATTCATTATGATTAAAAGTATCCGGTGCATAATATATATGACAAGATTATTTGCTTCTATTTTGTCTTCTAAATATTAATCACCACAAAATAAAAAAATGTTTAATAAGATCATAAAAAATTTTTGATTACTAATTTATCACTCTCGAACAATGTAATATGTAAAACTATGACTTTTGTTATGTCTCTCAGTAAATGTTAATCATTTTATTCTGGCATTTACAAACCACGAAAAAAAAACATTCAAAAAATTACAAATGATATTTTATTATGATTTGTTTACAAACCATTGAGCTTTAAATCGTTTGATATTTTAAAATTCAGTAATTTATTAACTAGTTGTTCATAAACTATATTTCTTTAAACATAAATAAAACAAGTGTTGTGAACTTTATTTAATAATCATCTTAACTATTGTTATTTATATGTACTATATATATATATATATATATAATTAAATCATTGAAGTACATGATTTAATACGTATTGTCACTTATTCTGAAAATATGTGTATAATATATTATATTAGTTAAAAGTAAATTAAAAGTTTTAATTTTTAGTTGACAATTAATTTTATTATATTAAATGTATTTATATTTAACTTATTATTATAAAACTGAATTACATTCGGATAAAGATAATCTATTTATATTAGAGTATGTTAATTTTAAATTATAAAATCATAAATTGTATACATTCAGGTATTGTTTATAAACGATATATAAAATGCTGAAAATCAAACTAGAAAGTTTTCCAAAAAAAAAAAAAAATGTATGTCTACGTTTCAATAGTATTGGTATAGTACAGTTTTAAAAACAAAAAGTTTTATATAAAATATGCAAAGAAGAAATTATGTATTAAATGAATAACTCTTTAAGTCAAAATTATTTTTATTATTAAAAGGGTTGAATGGATAAAAATATTAGATGACATTATTATTCGAGGAAAGCTCTAGTATTAATAAAATACAATTTTACTTAATTCAGTTTTCAAAATTTGTAAAAATATTTAGCCAAACAAATATTTATTTTATTTTCACAACATCTTTATATTTAACTAAAAAGTTGATATTTTAATTATAATATAACAATATAAAATATATAAAAAATTATTTATTTTTATTCTTAAAAATCCATTTTAATTTTATTGGAATCTATTTTATGACAATAGTATTGAGATTTTTTTAATCAAACATATGAAAAAATTACAAATAATGATTTAAAATGATTGTGTTCTTATATTTTTTTAACATAATTTTTTAAATACATAATTAATAAATCAGTAGGCATGGAAAAATATTTTTATTTAAATAATTGTATATTGTTCAATGCTAATGAAAATCATATGTATCTTTTTTATATGATTGACATAAAAAAAAATTGACGATTTAAAACATTTTGAACATAAAAAATTTGTATGTATTACCATATAGAGCTTATTCAATAACTTATCGTTGCATGCTAATTCACAACTAAATTATTTTTATATTTCGGTGACATTTATATAGATATGTATTATAAGTATGCAATTTGTATTGGTTTATTTTAACTCTTGCGTTTCTAATAAATTGGATTTTTAATATATTGTTTATTAAAAACTATTAATTTTAATCAGATACATTAATAGTTTAAAAAGGTGTATTAAAATCTTTAAAATTATATTATATATCGTTATTTTTTTGCCTAAAAAATTTCGCGGACATTAAAAAGCATGTCGAGATAAATAATCCATTTATGATTTCCTAGACGTTGAATTGCTTCATTCCATAAATAAAAAACATTTATCTATCTGGTGTACCTATATCAATAATACATTATTTATAATGTATAATTTATAATGTAATTCATAATATAATATGCTTAGATTGATTAATCATTACTTATTATATGAAAAATGAACCATATAAATTATAATATAATGTCAAAATAAAATTTAGTTAGGTGCACACAAATATATTAATCATATTTTTATAATATTTTATAATATTATCAACACACCTGTTATTATTTTGGTTATTATTATTATTAATGTAAAATGTTTTACCTCTCAATAAGGTTGTTATTTGATTAGAAAATAGACTGGATAAGGACCGAATAGTCGCTTGATCGTTTATCCGACTATTATGATTGATGATCAATTTTATTGGGAGCGAATAAAAATTTGATATAGTAGCTATCATAAAATAACATACCTAAATAATAGTATTATGATAAAATCATTAATCTGTATTAGCGTAAGCCAATAAAATTGAATTCTGATGTTGTAACAGTACACTTATTAGATGCCTAAAAATATGTATTTTTTTTAAAAAACAGTAAAATATTACACACAAATCATAACATTGCATTGAAATTACTAATACGAAAACCTCCTTATTGAAGTCATTTTTTTCTAGTAATAAATTACGTGTTGGATAGGACTTTCAAAAGTGGACTTATCTGAATAGTGGTCTATAATGTTGTGGTAAACTTCACTATTCGCTATTAGGAACGTCCACTTTATAATATAGCAAACAATTATTCATTAGAAACCATTACACACTACCTTTATCATCTAAGTATGTAATGATTTTAACTTATCATAATATATAAAACTTTTTATTTTACTCCTGAGCAAAACTATTTATTTTTGGAAAACATAAATTAGTTTAAGTAAGTATAAATGGTATAATAGTTGCTCCTTTAATTAGGTACTTCATACTACTAAGTCCTAAACAAAAAGTTCTTTTTTAAAGAAAATATTCATGCAACCAATATATGAGTGAATTTATTTTTAATTTTTTCTTGGGGACATACCTAAATTTTTGTCCAGCATCAAATATTTACTTACCAATTTATTAGTAAATTAATTATATAACTTTTTTTTTTATAAAACGCATATATAAATTGTATACTTATGTTTAATACCAAAGTATTAATATTTTCAAAATGATTCATTTGTTGTGGATAAGATTTAAAATTTTATTTTAAATCAAACAGCTGTATTAATTAAAATTAAATATAAATATTTTATATTATATTAAAACTTAGTATTTAATTTGGAATTTAAAAATGACAGCATTTTATTTTTATTTTACCAAATACACGTATTATAAATTATATTTATAAAATTTAATATACACAAACATTATAATCCTAATAAGAAATCAAAAAATGTTTTTAATGTAGAATATTCAATTAAAGCTAAGGTATTTAAAGTTTTAATTAAAAAAAAAATGAATTTAAAGTTTAATTCATGTTTTTATTTTGAGAAAATGGTTTTTTGAGGAAAGTTATAGTTTGCAACTGTGCACGTTTTTGTAATATAAGTTATAGAGTTTGTTTCTACTGAATTCGACAACGCATTGTTCAGTAATTATAATTAAAAGAATCTTGTAAGTTCAAACATTTGAATGAATAAAAATGTAAAATTAAAAAATAAATCAAAACAATTTTAATAATAACTATTGATTTTGATATATCAATTATTTAGCTCTAAAATTTAACAGTTAATGCAAAATATATAAATGATCCATTTTACTTTAATTTAAATTAATAGTAATTTTAACATACAGTGTTGCATTTTGAGTATCAATTTAAATTTTGTACCTACAACGGTTTTAAATCCTTAAAAATTAATTACTTCTTAATTCAAAGCGTGTGACAATATAATAAGTATTGGTATATTATTGTATATGAAATATAATTGTTATTTTTTTTTCCCAATACTATGCCAAAGTTTAACATCTAATTTATATCAATTAAAAATTTGCTGCTTCCATAATAAACATCTGCTTAAGATGTATATTCTAATACACAAAATTACTATCGTTTTTATAGTAATAATAAAATATTGCCTTAAATGTATTGCAGATATATTTTATTTTTTTTATAAATATTGTAAATATTATGTCCTAAATATATTTATAAACTTTCAATCATATATTATTATTTACCATTAAAAATAAATAATTTAAAAACAAACATATAAGGCCAATAAACTAATAATTTTGTATTCTTGTTTTTATACGAACATTAAATGCAATAAAATGCTTCTGCATTTTTCATAATCTGAAAGGAATAAAACTATTAAATATTTTATCATGAGAAACCCTCTCAATTCTTTCAGGTCTTCGTGATTATGATGTTGTTATAAATAATTTATTTGAGGGAACCGCTTTTTTTTCTTTTTTTTTTTTTATTATGTTTTAGAACGAAATATTGAACCTTCTATGTTTCCGTAAAGCTATACCATTTTCCAAATATTCATTTTTAATTAAAAAAAAATGCATAAATGAGGCTATAAATAAAAACAAAAATCGCATTCATAACTGTTTCGATGCGGTATTTTCAATTTTTAATTATACTTTTTTTTTATTAAAAAAAGAAATCAAGAATATTTTCACCTTTTAAGTTGTACAAAATATTTTCCGACTGGTCGAAATAAATATAATTAATTGTCAGTACCTACTTGAAATTTTTATTTTCCTAAATTTAAACCCATTTCCACTTCATTTTTATTCGATATATTTTTCTTACATGCATTGTCAAAACGTTTATAGAACAATATGATTTATAACCCTTTTCCAATCCCATTTTTTTCACTATTCATAATGTTCATATGTTGCTTTCTCATGGCTAATGAACATCAGTGTAGCATCCACAATTTTTATTTGACATGTTCACATTATTTTTTTATTTAATTTTGGCATCATAACTCATAATTTAAAAAAAAATCCATTATGTGATTAAAGAGATATACAATACCTAGAATGTCATGTACGCATAGTCAATTTATTTTTATTTTTAAAATGTTTTAATTGTATTTAACACTAAAATGTAATTAACAATGTTATATTTTGTCATTTGATTTTTTTTTTCATTAATTTTTTGCTTTAAAAACAAATAGTTATTTTAATATACGTTATACAAACAATATATAATTTATAGAATATTTTTATTGTCTATTTTATTGTTTATAAATAAATCATGCACATAATGTAATTATTTATTTATCGTTATCATTTGGTAAACCACTATCTCGTGAAATAATATTTTATAAACTTTTAATTTGACATTTTTCGTATTAAATTACTGTTTGCGTTCAACATAACTACACCATCTGAACATTAAACACGCCAAAAACTTTTGCTGACAGACAGATAGTAGGATTTTAAACGAGTTTTCTCATAAATGTTATGTTTTCAAATTACGTACAAGCGAATTTCTAAAACAATTTTAACAATTTTAATATAAATAAAAGAAGAATAGTAGTTAACCGCTTTGTTGTACAGTAATAGGTTCAACTGTATCTCGCATTGAATCTCGCCAGTGTAACGTATGTGTAAAATTTGAATATTGCATATTTATCATCGCATATGATTTTTTGATTCCAAAATTAACTTCCTTATAATAAATATTCAAGCCTTATCTATAAAAATTAAACATTTAATAATTTTTGAACTATAAAATGATTTATAAATGCTTGTGATTCTGACGAAAATTAACAAAATTTGAACTTCAAATGCTCATTAAAAAAAATAGTGTAAATATATCTTTAATATTTTTAAATAGCTCTAATAACAACTTATGAGGACCATGTATTACATTTTCAAGCTTTTTGATCAGGCAAAAATATTTTGATCGACAATGATAAAAAAAAAATAAAAAATGTTAAATGTCTATAAATAGCTCAAAAGGAGTCAAAATATATTGATTACCTGAATATTAAAATACTATACTATGTAGGTATAGAGAATACTAATATAATTTTAAATTTAAAGTTTACTTTATAATTTACTTAATAAAATAAGTCATAGTAGTAAATTATAGTAGGAAATTTAAATATATATATATACATATTAAGAAATAGTACAGCATAAGGTTTTTCATAAGTAAGTCATAGAGTATAATAATCTAAGTCGCCTAAGCGAATAAAGTGTGAATCTTACAACACTTGGAGGTTTCTATTAGACTCTAATAAGGAGCTTCCGCAATTGTACTCCAAGTCTAAGATTCGAAACACGTCCTTAATACTAATATAAATATACGAATACTTTTGAATTTCCATTGGACTCCAAGGAGCTTTTGCAATATGTTAAGAGTATATTAACATTAAAGGTTTTACATAAATAGATTTTGAATACTTAAAATAGTTAACGTATAAAATACTCCACGTTATAAACGATATTCGATTGCCCAGATTTTCACATAGATATTTAATAACACAGCCCGTGGCGTACTTCTAGGTATCTTCAATTTTATTAGTACAACTAAAAATACGTAATTAGTAGTGATTTCGAACATCGTATCCGACCTTGTAGAATTACATTTTCACATCTGGTCCAATAAATATCCCGGTATCACAAGTTTTTAATACCCTCAAATATTTTTAACAATGGGGTTAAAATTATCTAAGATAACTTTACTGGGGGTAAAATTAACCTAATATATTTTTACCGGGGAGTAAAATTGATATCGTGGGGGAGGGGGGGTTACAAATATACTAGGATATTTTTACCCTCCCCCCATGGTAAAAATGTGTTTAATTTAAACCAAATTCAATTATTTTTATTTTCTGTATAACAAAAAAGAAAAAAAAGTTTTTGTTATTATACGTGTAGCACAAATGTCTATAATTTATATAAATATATATAAAAAAAATATTGATTAGAACAAAAGTTATCGCATTTTTAAAATGTCAGATCTTGAACATCCTGTACTGTAGACTATAGTTATTAAAATTGTACTGTTAATCAAATTTATTCTATCTTATTTATAAATAGTAAATAAAAAAAACTACAATTCAAATATTATAGAGTCAATAATAAAATAAAATAAAATAACATAGCTACTTACTAAGGAAATTAATGGTTTAACTATGAATCACAATTTTTATTATTTTCTTTTATTTATTTATATAATATAACAAAACGTTTTCATTGAAATTACATTTAAAAACTTACCTATTAATGAATTGTGTATTAACATCTGCTACAACTGAGTAATGGTTTTGGTTTACGTGGCATTTGTATAAACAATTCGCATTTCCATTAACTCTATCTTTGTAGATACCATTCTTACTAAATAACTGCCAAGATTTATGGTAATCAGAACAAATATGTATGAGTATTCAACATTAATACCGTTGCAAAAATGTCTACATCGGGAGCCCATATCACGACTACATTTAATGGGTTTATGTCCAAATAATGTAATAACGTAGTAATGAAGAGTTTGAATAGACTAAGATTAACGTTAGATATTACCTTCTAAACTTATAAGTGCTGGAGAATGAGATCAGATGTTAATAGTAAAATTACGCTATAATCTTCCTCCAGATATTCGGAGGGCTCTCGAGGTCGTGTATTCAGGAATTCGATCAAATACGCCGTACAATAAATTTTATGTAGTGCATATGTAAATCTAATACTTGTAGTATAATATAATATTTTAATGTGTTTTACACTTTTACCTGGTTCGCAGCTGTCTATGGACTATGTTGTAGTAGGGTAAGGTAACACAAAGTAATTACTCAAAATACTTGAATCGAAATAATAAAAAACACACTGATTACTGTTCGTTAAAAAGTGGTCCAGTTGTCGCTAGGATGGTTGGTGCTCATACCTAGCTAGGGACGATACAGATGAACTGCCCAGAGAGAGTCAAGCGACTTTATCAAAGGGTCTCATGTCTCCAAGAGATATATTTCTCCTCGGCGGCACAGACTTTTTATGACCGTTCCTTTTCTCTGGCAGCCTATAAGAAAGCCATACGTGTAACATTTTAACGTTGCAAATACGTGCTTATTTCTTAATCCGCGATGAAGATTTTATTGGGGGTGTCCGATTTCTACGCGCAACAGTTTGACCGTTTTTTATTCATCTAATATAATTTATTAATTTGTTATAATGAGTGTGAGCATATCATTACAATACGAATCCACATCTCCATTATTTGCTCTCACTCGATTATCTGTCATAAAAAACTGTAAAAACCAATACTATTTTATGTATGTACTTTATATTATACTTTAAATGATTTTCTGATAGTTTAAAATGTTACATAATATATTACCTGATACATTTTTAGTCGAACGAGTTCATAGTGTTCTTTAGATCCATTTATACGTACTGATATACACCTATACAAATAATTTCGATCACCTAAGATGTTCATTAACCTTTTTGGCGTGGTTAATAATTTTGTTTGTTTTAGAACCATGCATTTTATACTTGATAAATCACTTTTTAAAACCTTACATTGATTTAACATCCAATTTTTATTGATAGGCTGATATAACTGTTTATAGGAGTTTATAAGTTTGACATCTTGAGGTGATAAAATCAATTTTCGAGTTCACTATTTATAAAAATATGATCTTTTTGTGAGGGTTCATAAAACTTTTTTATATTTTTTAAACGCTGTTTGTTTTTGAGGATCCTATCTACTTTCTTTAACTTGCGTATATTTTTATACAAGAAACTTTCAATAGTAAATGGACCAATCCATAGCATAACTGACCAACCACCTTTTCTGTCATTTCTTCTCAAATTTTTTAAAAGTACTTTATTGCCTGGATTAAACATCGTATCAGCTTTGAAGTGGCGTTTGGAATATGATTCTCTTTGCCTTAATTATGTTTCATTAATATTTTTTTTTCTTTATTTTCCACAATTTCTAATATAATAACCATAATACATAAATGTATTGAGAACTAAATATAACCTTTTTTTTTGGTATATAATTTTCTAATAATCACTATGCATTATTAATATAAATTAAATTTTAGTTATACATATAGTTTTTTATTTATTACTTTCAAAATATTTATTTAAATTATGAACTATAATTTATTCTTCAATATACGATTATTTTATATATATATATACAAGTATTTGATTAAGACTAAAATATATAGTGTATATTATTTCCTCTTAATTAAAGGATTATTTCAATTGTCTTTGCAAATTCTAGTTCATCAAAATCATCAGATATATCATCATAAAGTTCTTCTTTATTATTTACATCAATAGAATGAACTGGTTCTCGCTGATAAAGCAAAAAAAAAAGGAGAATATTTTGTTAAAGTGTGAACTGCAGTTCTGTATACGAATAGCACACCCTGCAAAACATCGTTCTGTTGTATCTGAAATAATAAATAAGATAATAAATAAAATTATTTAGAAAATAAATTTCAGAACTAATAATATTAATCGTATAAACAACCTAATAAAATGATTTAAACCAAAAAATTAATTTAACTTAATTTTTTTAATATTTATAACTCGGTGAAATTTAAAAATAGTCAATATTAAATCACTAATATACAGATGAGTTAATATTGTTACAAAAATAAAAATGTTTTTTTTTTTTACTTAAAAAATCTCCTCAATACATTTTTGTTACACCTGCAGAGCTAGTTATTATTGTTAGTTAGTTTATAGTTATTCAATGAAAGAAATATTTAATTACTGATCAGAGTTAAGGAATATAAAATATATTATAGTATTAATTAACCTTTAACAAACTGGTCTTTAGTGTCCTTTTTAGGCGTTTTACGAGACCATTATCTTTTGGATGGTATAGTGACATTACCCTTTGTCGTATACAGGTCATTTTAAAAAGTTCTTCGGAAAGTTTGTTTACAAGCTCCCGGCCTTGGTCACTTATTTCGATATTAGTACATCCATGTCTACATATAATTTCGTCGTAGATAAACTTTGCAACAGATTCAGCGGTTTCAATCAAAGATCTAGCCTCACACCACTTACTGAAATAACACACTGCAACAACTACATACCAAAAATTATTCACAAGTGGCAAAGTAATGAAATCTATACCAATCTTCTGTTTGAAAACCTAGATTTTATAAAAACAAATATTAAAATAATAAAATAAGCTTACATAATAATATATACATTTAAATATAGTTCTAAATCAAATTACTTTTTAGGGACGGATACAGATTTTAATTCTGGTACAAATTTCAACGATGCTGGATTACCTTGTTGACATATTTTGCATTGTCTGATATAGTTCTTTATATCGACTGTCATGTTTGGTCAAAAAAATCGTGATTTCAATAGTCTTTGGGCTGCATCTCTACCAATTCAATTTTAATCAATTATGGTTTTTGCCAATATTTTCTTATGAACAAGGATACCATTGTCAAGTTTAAAAACTTTGTACTGTCTTCTAAAATTAGACTTTTCAATTTCTGTGGGCACATAAGATACATAAAGATATTCATGACCACGAAAAAAATTTACAACACAATTTAAATCAATATGCTAATTACGGCCTTTCTTAATTACTGATTCCAAAGCAAGATGATATTTTAAATCTTCTTTAGGTGGAGTATTGTTATTATTAAGTTTGTCAAATGGCTCCTGATGAACTAAAGAACAAATAATACATACATATATAATGGGTGATCCCTTTAACGTAAGACACTCATTATTTCAAAAAGTATTAATACTTTTCAAATTTTTCTTTTTCAAATATCAAAATGTTATAATAGTTTAACATTTTTTATATCCCCTATTATTTTAACTCTTATTTTTGTAAGTGAAACCACAATCAACTTTTGATTTTTAAATGTCAATCTATGTATAAAATTTATGGAATTCAAAAAACTTTTTTTTTTATGAATTTTAATGTAAGAATTTTAATTTTTGAATAATCCGTTGGTGAGATTCATTATAAATTACGTTAATGATCATTAGTCTAACAGTCTTTATACCTAGGTTGAATTTACCATTTTAGTCGTCCAACAGTGTTCTTATATTATGTACCTATACTGACTTACTGTTTAACGTTTTAGCGTATGTGAATTAAAATGCAGTATATTCAATCACAGGAAGAAAAACGTTTGTTACAGTTAATAATTTGCAATCATGTATAATATATATTGTATATATTATTACATACTCAATTGTTTTAAGCTGGAACAGAGGCTTCAATTTTTTATTAGAGTCATGTAATCCAACGATTTGGAAGTTCATAAAAGCTCTTCAAAATCAACAAACATTAGTGGTTATGCAATTCCATCAAATTAATAGTAGTATATGTTTATCCAATAAAAAAAAATGATTCTGCCGATAAATTGAAAAATATTGTTGACGATTATTATAAGATCCAGACATTTCAATATTTAAAATGTATCGCGTATAATTTTTCATTACAAGTATGATAAATAGTATTAATTTTATTTTAATTATATTTCATATACATATAAATGTATTAATTTAATTTATAATATTATAGTATTATACTTTTTTCAATCTATATGTTTTAGCTAATATTTTTATTCGCTCATTTTGTTTTTTCTCTTTTTCATTTGCGCATTTGCGTTCGACTTTTGTTTTCGTCCAACCCGAATAAAATAATCAAACAATATATATAAATATTATATCCACAGTCCCTCATATTATATTACGTAAACACATTAATTTATTAACACGTACAGCGTGATAACAGAGGTCGTAGGCGATCATTTCTCCAAAGGACACCACTAGCTGTTCTCGATCGCAGTTATTCCTTCTCATGTCCAGACGAGTCATCGACCTATCGTGCACCGCATATTCTTACGAATTTCCTCAAATACATCCACCACTCACTATATAAAATCCGTACCCCTAGCTCGGTACTTTTTTTTTACTTATTTGTTTTTATTCTATACTACACTACACTACATCAGTCAAAATAAATAAATATGTTAAATTAATAAATTACACAAGTGAACTCGGATTGTACTATTTTTATTTTTTTGTGAAACTATTTTAGAGTACGAGGATTTTTAGAAAAGGATGGAAAAACTGTTTGATTGTAATGTTATAGATTAAATATCCTGCATGAATTTTGAAGAAGTCAATTTCAATTTTATTGTTAATTACTCTGATCATGAAGAAAATCCAAATTACATTTAATGTAAAGAACTTTACAAAGTCATAACATTTAAGAAAATAAATTCAGACTCAGACCAAATAATTAAATTAAAAATATATAACATAAACATGGTTAATAACTACAGCAATAAAAAAAAAAACAATAATAAGCAATATTCAATGAACCAAACTAAAATAAATAATTTTCTATCGAAAGTTATTAAAAGACGATTCGTATATAAATTCCTACTTGTAAATTATTATTATACACAAGAATTTCGATAAACAACATATAAAAAATTTATTCGATCGATTATCAAATATTTGATTGGTTTATAAGATGGTTTCTATCACTTGAGAAGAATCTCGTTTTAAATCTTTTCGTTTTGTCACGGGGTATATTTTAACCAAATTATTGTTGTCTGTAAAAACGGGACCAATGGGTCTCTGCTGTTTGTATAAGATAATCAAAAACAGAGGGGCGCGGACGGCGGCCGACCAAGGTGACATGGGGACGTGGTCACTTGATGACGAAGAATTTTAAATAAATTTCTGGGCGCTGAGAACCGACTATTAATTTGACGGGATTGGCTGAGACAGTTGGATTGGACATGAATTTATGGCACGTCGTTATGCGAGCAGCTTGTACGCAGTTAACCTTAAATTCCCCCAACCCCCAACCACACTGTCCTTTACAGCTATCGATAGCGAACCCACAATCTCACCCCGTGTCTCCCAATCAGAACCCTACTAGATCGAAGTGAAATTAGCTAGGTTGTCAAATGTATTTATGGCCAAAAAAAAACGCACGAGCTCGAGACGACATTTTTAAACCCACTGGTTGAAATTAACTAAAGTTAATTTCAATTTAAACCTTTTTTTTATATAAACTCGGTTAGATAATATTAAACTAATCGTCTTAGAAATGTAAAGAATAGTATAGTTAAATAATTATAAGTATTTATTCAACTTTGGTGCGTTAACTTACTGTACTCCATACAAACAAAAAATAAAGATAAAATTATTACAACGTGTATTGTTAAAAAATATTTTGTAAGTAAAATACGTATACAATTTTTATGTATATGTATGCATTTTATATATGTATTTCAATAAGTAACTAGTAGGGTTCATCTTATTGTTGAACGAAGGTACAAATACCACTGATTATTCCGTAAGCTTTGAATAACATATTAAATATATAACATTCCCATTATTCGAGTAACCCAATCGAATTAAATGTTTTGGAGAAAACCCAAATTCAACCCAATGAATAGAATAATGAACTGTTAAATAAACCTTCGAAAAAATAAAAATATGAAAAAGAATTAACGGTTTTAAGCTTTATATGTTGATACTATGTTCTATTATGAACTCTTACTTCAACAATTAAATTATTACGAAGATCAATATTACCCAACCGTTAAATCATTAAAGTTATTATTTAAAAAACCATAAACAAATATATATATATATAATATATCACTAAATTATAACAAAATTGTACCGCAATATAAATTAACAAAACAAGTTATTGCTATGAAAACTATTGTGTATTTGGGTCAAATATAATTGTAAATTGTATTATAATCAAACAATTTTAACTTAGTATTTATTAAAAATTAAATTTACTATTTTGAAATGAGTTTCAAGTTAAAAAAAACGTCAGATCTTATTGATAATCATACCTATATAATATTATAAACTTCTGATGTAATATAATATATAAAGGATTAAAATACTTTGCAATACGGCATAATGAATAGGCAATATGAGTACATAAGTATGTTGAATAAACATATTTTCAATAAACAAACTCATTTGCTATCTTTTGGCATTCATTAACAATTGTTACATCTTTATTATTATTATTTATTAAAATACTGTTTTTTCGTGTACATTAATGTATTCTGAGTAGTGCGATTGTATTTTACAATGATGTGTGTGTGTGTGTGTGTGTGTGTGTGTAACGTCACATCTTTAGAAGCAGTACACAGTTTTAATATTAAACTTCGGGGGTGTGTTGTGGTAGTATATCAGTCATAAACATAAAGCTTGAAAATGATATATAGCTGTAATCTAGGGTTTCTCATAAATTGTTCTTATAGCAATTTAAAAATATTGAATACACAGTCATATTTTTTTTTAATAGTATAAATATAAGTATAATGATTTTGACTTCTTCATGTATTGTGCATTATGGAGTTATGTAACCTTCAAATTTAAAAAAAAACACAAGAGCAAATTCGAATGTGGTCAAATTTTAAAATATTAGAGAGATTTGTGTCTTGAATATATTATTATTACTTTTCCTTCTTGTAAATTATTAATAGTATTTTTTAAGTCCCTAAAAACTAATTTGCTGTATGCACATGTCAACAGATAGGTGTTTCAAAAAAACATTTGCGTAACAGATGATCATCTAAAATATTACGCTAGTCATGACATTTGCTATAACTGTAGTGTAAAAAAATTATTTGCACTGGTAAAGTAGATCCGTTAGTCCAGAATTTTTAAATAAAATCATATAAGAATTTACTATATTTTGAAGGTTATATTTATTAAAGGAATAGGTAGGTATCTTAACCAAAAAAAAAAAAACACAAACCAAAGGTATTAATTTCTTATTTTTATGCTACATGCGTATGCAAGACAAGATTACAATATACTATGCTTTGATATAGATTATTTTTATTTTATTTTTTTACACATCTTGTATATGAATTGTAAGTTTTTTATGTTTAAAATATATGATGATCATGTGTATGCATTATTGTTTTTATTTTTCCCATAAGACAGTTTAATTTAATATAAATCATTGTTGTAATTTGAATAATTATTTAGTATATGTATATTTCAAAATTTATGAAATTTAAGAATTTTTTCAATAACTTTTAGTTAAATCGTAATATGGTTAAAACTTTAAAAGCGTAAAAAACACTTAATATTTGACTCGGCTAAGAATTTTTTCAATAATTTTTAATTAAATAGTATAGAGTTATAACTTTAAAAGTGTAAAAATACTTGATGTTTGACTCAGCTGGTGCTATGCTAAAATGTATTTTGTATCTAATGAATTGGAATTATAATGTGGAGAACTATATTATAATCGTTCTTATGAATTAAAGATACTATTATTTGTTGTTTTCTCACTTCCATTAGATTCGTGTTGATTTATTTGCCAGGCATTTGTTTCCTTCTCAGTCTCGTTTATCTGCTAATAAAATATGTCTGTAATTTGTGTCGACAGCTTTTTGCAGTATACAGTGTACACGTTTATTTCATTTTTCCCTAAATATTTTATTTCATAATATATTATTGCCAAATGTTCTATGTATTCACGAATTTACCTAAAATCAGCTATTTGTGTTTCTATTATAGTACAGTAAGTAAGTACTCTTTATATCCTTTTATTTGTTTAGCTATTAGTACCAGCATAATAAGATAAAAAGTTTTTTCAAACGATAATTAATATCAAATATGTGGGTAATAAATAAAAAATGTACACTAACTGTATTCAAATATAATAATAATTTATTATTATAGGTACCTATAACAAGTAAAAGATGATTGCCAATAAATTGTTATTTAATTAAAAATTTTGTATTAATTATTGTATTCTATATTTAATAATAAAAGTGACATCAAAACAAAACATTACATTTGTATTTTTTACAAATTATATCTAGAACTAAACAATATATTCAAATAAATCCAAGAGTAATAATATATAAAATATATGTTTTTCATTATTCAGGAAGATAATAAATTTAATTACCATAAAGAATAAAATTTATTTTTATAAATAAAATTAAATTCAATAAAAGTCAATTTTTTTGATTTTATAAACATAATTGTAACAAAATATAATCGTACATTTACGCAATTGTGGGATCTTCCAAATAATATCTTATATTAATAATATAATAATTAAAATATTGTCTACCATAAATTGTTTTAAAATATTTTTTTATCTCTAAAATTAAAGTTTTGATATGTACTTATTAGACTATTTTAAATAATTATACTAATATCGCCTTTAAAAAATATTTCAAATAAATAATCTCTGAAAATTTTACTTCCTAATATTTTAAATTATTAAAAACTTGAAAAATAATTTAAAAATATTTTTCTTTTAATACAATCAAATACATAAAAACGTGATTAAACCTCTGGATTTCCGTAGGGTTGTTTCTTTTAAAATATTTTCAGGAAAGTAAAAGGAAAATAATCTGTATCAAATACTACATTTATTTTATAGTTTATAATTATTTTATTTCACAATATCTTTTTGAATTATTATTCTTACATATCTGCTAGTATATTAACTATTTACATATTTTTACAATAGTTAAAAGTTGTCCATCAATTTTATAGAAACATGACGATACTCGAATTAAAATTTTTTGTTCTACCTATATATATAACTTACATAATATTTTGCTTTGAAAATGATTGATATAAACTATACTCTATTTAATAATTATTGTTTGGTTGATATGTTTTAATAACTGTATTTCAATATAATTAAAATTATTAATTTATTATAATTTGTGCATTTTTACCACTCAGCCATATGTAATTAAAACCTATCATTATCACCCAATGACCATTGTTGCCGCGGGCTTAAAAAATAAAATATATATATATAATTAGAAAAAATATATTTATAAAATTTATATTAATAATTAGAAAATGTATGTATGAATGTTGATTCTTTGAAATAAAATAATTAATATTTAATTTTAATGATTAAATAATAAATTGAAAACCATTATATTGCATTATAATCAATTAAGACATAATGAAATATTGAAATGTCTCAGTAGCCAGCAGTATTATGTTTTGAGTTACAAAACTTATATCTTATATCACAATGGATTTATGATAAAATAAATAAATTTACATTTATATTTTGTATATTATTCAATTTAAAATATAAAATAAACGTTTTATTAATAAATATATTAAAAGCTTTTAAATTAAATTATCTCTCAAAGTAACTTATTAAATATTATATTTAATTAAATATTAATAAAATATTGATTTAATGCGTATTTTGCTCAATTTTATCATTTATACTGAGTTATTTAAATATATAAATTTCAAGTAAAACGTTATTAAACGACTAAAATATGCACCTAAGTGGAGTGTCGTATCCAGGAGAGGGGGTTAGGGGTTGTAACCCCTATTGAAAATTGTTAAATATTAAAAAGGTTGCTAAATATTCAAATACTATTATTAATATCAAATAATTATGTACAAATAAACCACAATAGTTTTCAAAAAATTACAAATATTAACTGAACTAGTGTGAATTGTCGACTACAATATTGTTATAGAATAAAATAATTTTCAGATAGAAATTTACTGTTCCTTGTAGTTGGTTTAGATTAATGTAATGAGTAATGACGATCAGTGGTGACCACTACTCGTCAAAAATATTACTTAGATTCCTGGAAAATATAGACTGACTATTAGCAGTACATTACTACAGCACATAAATGCATAATGATAACACCGGTTGCTATCGATATTTTACAATGCCCAATGTATTTTTAGGCTCTTAGTGAATTTTCGAAAGTTTTTCCATAATAATATTGCTCTTGTTAAAATAACAATGCAATCAGTGTAGTGATTACACCGTTGTAATTTTAATTAAGCATTATCTTTTTATTATTTATTTAAACGTTAAATACGATTTTTAGATCTATTTAAATTTATATAATCGATGTTGTAAAAATGCAATAAAATGTAAATTAACAATAAAATGAACACATTGTTTAAAACAATTAAATTTTTTTATATTTTGTTTAAACCCCCTCCCAAAAAAAAAAAAAAAATAAAAATATCCTGAATATGCCACTGCCTATGTGACTATGTCTATTGTTGTATTTATACTTCAAATTACATTATTGATACTAAAACTGACTCCAATCTTATCATGATCATTGAAAGAATTGAAAAATAACGGGCCTTTGATAGAAAAGAAATAAAATTAATAAATTATTATCGTTTTATTAATATGCTGAAGGGGTAAATATTAAATAAAATGCATTACACATTTCAGATTTAATATTTTCAAATATAATATTGTAAATATATAAATTTAAAAAATGTTATACGATGTCTAATTTAATTTGTTTTTATATATCATTAACTATAATGAGTTAGATAAAATGTAATAAGAGAGTCGTTATATTTATGACGATAACCTATTAAATTTAATGTAATACTAAAATATATGTAATTTAATGTAAATCTTACATTGTAAGGATATATAATATTCTATCTATCCTTATAGATTCTGAGTGGAGGAATGAATGAATTGATTTTACAGTGAAGTATTTTTTTTTATTATATATAAAGACACTTTTTATAGTAAAAAATGCTTCAGACTTTAACTTCAATAACTTATTTGAAAGAATACTTGATCTAGTTGGTACTTTGAGTGTTAGAAGTAAAAAATTCCCAGTGCTTTTCTTAGTTTTTGAGATAAACAAAAAAAAAAAATTATTAGAGAAAAACGGGAATTAAAGAATTTCTAAAGCCCAACTTTTAACAAAATCGATTTTTGTTATTTTGTTGTAATATAAAAATATGAATAGGTGACATTTGAAGCATTCTGCTGGTACTTGAAATATAATTTTCTGTATTCAATAAATTTTTCAAAATATTTAGATTCATTTTAAGCTATTTCTAAGTATTTTGATTTTTCGATTTTTTTTAGTTCTCTGTTTAAAAGTTTTTATAACAATTTTTAATTTCAGGCAAAAAGTTTAAATATATGCGCTTGATCAAATTTTGACCAAATTCGCAAAATATTGCATACTATAATTAAATATTTAGGAATTTATAAAATTTTCAATTTGTATGGCTTAAAGTTCAAAATATAATCTAAGATTTCTCATAAATAGTTCTTACTGAAAACCAAAATTCTAAAAAATATTGTAACAACATTTTTTTTTTTTTTTATAGACATTTAAAGTTCAAATTTTGATGAAATTAGATATTTAAATATAAAATAACGATTTTAGATAATTAATTGTAATTCAAAAATATTATTCGTGGGAACTTGAATGGTTTTTGTTGAGAATCATAAAAGCATGGTTTTCAAAATATATTAATAAAAGTAATTGTTGAAAACATTTAGCATATTTTTATTTTTTCAAACTGATTTTTGAAGTTTTGATATTAAGTTTTGACATAATATCTCAGCTACCTATACTAGATTACAACTTATTACAACTTATTACATTGTTATTATTTATTTGATTTGATTGAGTAATACATTTTCAACAATTCACAACAATTGTTAAAACTTTATGATTTGTTCAAAAGTTTATGACAATATATATTCATGAATTCCATTCGTATATCTATCTCTGATATTGAATTCTGGAACAAAAAACATTGCAAACATCAAACATTTTTTTTATTCTTATTTCAAGAAATAGAATTTACACGTAAAATAATTCATCTTCAATCTTCTTTTAAAAACATTTTAAAAGTCTCATCATCTTTTCTTACATCTTTTGAATGAAATATTGAATTACCTTCATAAACCTCTTTTTGTCTCCATTTTTCCCAAACAAAACATTCTTTGAAATAATTAATACATTTATGTAAATATTCGTTTAAACACATTTCTTCGGTGTTTTAATAACGTGCCAATAACGTATCAATAATGGGTAGCATTTCAACTCTTGTCTCTTCTCCTAAAATCTTTTGTGTTAAGTTTGTGATTTTTTTTTAATAAATATAAAAACAGTCTCAAAATGACAAAAATTGATGATGTCATAATACATATATGTAGCATACTAGGTATGTGAAGACCATATGTGGTGCATAAACACGTGGTGTTATACGTAATGTGTATATATTATTATTATATATAAACATACATTATACAAAACATAATATTTTTTTATTTTTATCAGGATCTGACTGGATTCTATTTAAACGTTCAAATGACTCATGCATACAATATGGGGAAGTAATCAGTGAATGATAAATCTATTGACAAATGCATCCAAACGTGAATTATTCATTTTTCGAATTCAATCCAATAGAAATAATATCTAACACTAGGAAATTAATTTCAAAATTGAAGTTAATTAAATTCGATTTAATTTATATTATTTATCTCTATATTATAGGATCATAAAAAATATACTTATCTATAAACATTGATGAATTATAAAGAAAATTTTATCAAATTTCTACAAAATATAAAGTAGATTACTATTACCTATTAAAATTATATAATAATAAATAAACCAATATTAACAACATATTATTCGCTATTCATTAATCAATTAACATTTTGAACTTTCTTTAATTCATTTTTTTATATTTATCAACTAAGGTAAGTATTTAATTAAAAATCGTTTTATTACAAACTTTTAAGAAAATACCGAAAAAATAGCAGTACTCACTTTAAGACTTTTCTTTAAATTATATTATTTACTAATAAGTAATAAGTCTCTGTAAATCTCAATTTTTACTTTAGGCGTCTTCGATAATGCCCAGGAATTATGTTGGTCGATAAGCCATGAATAATGGATTAGTATGAGTACCAAGACGAGCGTGGAATCTCTTAAAGAAATGTTTCTTTCTAGGTAGTTTTTAGATGCAAATCAGTGTTAACGGTGTGATTAGACACAGATATGTGACCAGTCCTCTATTCAGAAAAGATAAATTTGTATGTTGACAGGAACTATAAAAAGGTCTGCACTAGTTGATATAAATGCTTTTTTGACTACATAGTCATACATAATGTATTATAGGCGTGATCGGTTGGTCTGCGGTATAAATATTGAACAGAACTTGGGGGAGAATGCTTCCTTATGGAACACCAGCGTTTATGTCCAATATATTAGAATAAGTATATCCAATATCCATAACGGATTTAAAAGCATCGGTAACCAAGATATGATTTTAGAAGAATGTATTTAAGTTAGGGATTAAAATCTTTTTAATTTATAAAGCAGTTTTAAAAGCTTACAAGATTTCAAGAAATGCACTGGTGCAGAATAATTGTTTTCATGTGTGAAAGAATCTGCGTCAACAACCCTATAAACTTTGTGAATGGCTGAGTGATTTCTGCAAAATTAGTAATCAAGTCAAATATTCTATGCATAGGTAATAGGGAGAATATATTTCTTATCATCTCTCTAGTTCTTTTTCAAAAAAAGGTAAAAAGTTAATCAGTGTATAAGAAACTATAAAGAGTCGATCAGGGGTTTGTTTAGTTTTGGAATTAATAGAATTTCGAAGAACTTTCAGATAAGCGGGAAATAAAAAAAATCTCTATTAAATGTATGGGTAAGAAGAATAGTGGCTCATTTTTGTAAACATCTGGCTATTTCGGCTGTGATTAAATCAAAATTGAGAGAATTTTTAGTAGAGTATTTTTGAATAGTTAATTTAACGGCATTTGGCGTAAAGTGTGTTTGACTTAGAGGGAAAATGTGTATGGTTATTCTAGGTACATTTGAATGGTTATTTACTTTTTAAGTTACAATTATATCGGAGTGAGGTTGGAAATATCATCAAGATGTTTTTTTTTATATAAATCTTCTATCTTGTGGTCATATAAAGCAAAACTTTCATCAGTTTATCATTCTATTTTATTGAATAGGGTTGTATAGTTTTGTATTGGAGTGCTTACTTTTTTGACTTTCAAAAACTCTTTCAAGTGGTTGAACAAGTGATTTTCAAAAAAAAAAAAGGTTTTGTTTTTAGATAAAATTATTTTAAGTGAGTAAGCTTAATTGTTGTCATTTTGATTGTGGCAGGTTCGTTGACAATACTACCTAATGTACTGCAACATGAATTTGTTTTGTATGAAATTGCGTAGAGCAAGGCCTCAGGTTATTTGATCGACAATCCCAATTTTGATACATATAGTATAGTCACCTCTAATAGTACAATTACTACTAATTGTTTAAAAGTAAAGAAATTTGTATTTATAACACTGTGTTTCGGGGAAAAATATTATTGCATTTATTATTCCAAAATTGTTTCAGATAATAAATACAATAGTTAGAAAAAATTCTGACAGAAATTTAGGAGAGCTTGGAATACTATTATTGGTTTTATAAGAATACCATCCTGCCATGTGCAATATAGTTAGTTATAAGTAGTTCATAACCTGGAATATGTACGTGTATTGAGTAAAATTAGTTTCTGTTATAAGCACAAATTCGTTTTAAGTAGGTATTGTATGGTTTGTATTTTATTAGAATGATTTTGAGCCATTTATGTTGCATAATAAAACAAAGGAGGATTTATTTGTGAAGATATTATTGGTCATTATTTTTTTATCTAAAAGACTGGAATAACTTTGGTGAGTAATATTGATATGTTATCTTTAACAGCATTATTTTCATTTTTCGTCTAAAACTTTATATTTGGAATCTGGGCATATATATCATGAACAAAGGGTGCCTGTAATAAGCGCGACGAATGTTAGGTAGTTGGAACTTATTATTTAATATTGGTACACGAAAGAAATAACGTTTTGTAAAACACAAAATAAAAAAGTACAAATTTATAGCAGGGTCAAAATGAATTTAATTACTTAATTTAAAATTATCTTGATGTTAGCAATTTTTACATACTACCGTTTCTATCACAATAAATTAGTAAAAAAAAAAAACACAATACTATTTTAAAGTTGATTTATTTAAATATTTTAAAAGTTGAGTAACTATAATTTTCGATAAGTATTTTAAATAATTAGGTACATTAAAAATTAGGCAGGAGACGTGATATAAAAGGTATACATAGTATAAGGTGTACATGTTTGTGTTTACCTATATACTCATAGTAGATTAGTGTACAAAGACACATGCAGTGATTACTATGGAGTTTAATTATTTTTTTAAAGTTATGTAATATAAAATGATCGAGATTTTAAAAAGTAAATTTTGATTTGAAAAATGTATTTTATCATATTTCTTATTAATATCTGTATATATTATAAAAACGAATGTATGTTTATTTATTCTGTATGTACTCCTACACTATTCATCCGATCGACATGAAACTTTAGGAAGTTGTTGAGTACATTTCCGCGAAGATTTCCGATATATACATCTTATCCTACGAACATATGCGCGTATGCATTTGTAAAAATAGTTTTCCATTAATTTAGTACACCGGTGGTGCCATCTTTCCAGTAAATGTTAATAATAATAACTTTATTACAACAATACAAAATAAAACAAAATTATACATAAATTTACAGTGGAATACAATATTACAGTACACTCTAAAAGCATAGCTTGTGCCAGGGAAGCGAGTTCTTATCACTTAAGAATACAAAGACTTAAAAGGCAATTTTATATTCATAATAATAGTATACAAGTAAAATATATTTTTTTTTATTATTATTAACCTTTGTTTAAATTTATTATCTTAGATAAGTTTAAGTATTTCAAATATGTTTTGAATAATTTTAAATTATTAAAATTATTAATATTAATATTTAATAAACGACATAAATCAAGACATGTATACAGAAAACTTTATGACAATTCAATAAACGTATATTAATATTTTGCTTATATACATATAGTGTTATAATCATGGTCAGTTACGGGGAATTAAATCTCTATGTTTATATTAATCTACTAGTACAGCAAGGTTATAAATAATCTTAAAATTCTTTGTATTAAGTTTTTCATAAAATATAATAGAACGAGTTTGCCTAGGAAAGTTTAATAAATATTTAATAATACCATTTAAAGAGTAACATTTAACCTAGTAATAAAACAATTAAAAGTTTCTCCCCAAATGGATATACCATAAGAGAAAATTGATTGGACTAAAGCTAAATAAACAACTATTTTATAATTAATATCTAATATATACCTTCATTAAATATATAAAAAAAATGTTTGTAAAATACCATTAATATAATTAATATTGCTATCCCCTTTAAGTTTATAATCTATTATTATTCCAAGATACTTTAACTCATTAACATTTTCAAGTTCTACACATTTTGGGTCACAAATATTATTTAAATTTGGATTTTTAAGAATGGACAATTAAATAATTTAATTAACAATTATTGTTAGTATATATATATATATATATATATATATATCTTTGTTAACAGGTAAATTAAAACAAATAAATTTAAATTTTAGCAAATTTAATTTTAATTTATTATTATAAAACCAAGCATACAAATTTTTTAGAATATCATTTGCCTCATAGTATAGATCAACAAATGTTGGTTTAGATATTAATATAGCCGTATCATCAACAAAGCTTATTAGTCCTATGTTAGTATTTGTTTTTATGGTCAGTAAATCATTCATAAAAATGATAAACAATAGGGGACCTAAGACTGTTTCCTGCGGAATTCCATAATTTATATTTCTTGCTTTACTATAACAATCGTCAATTTTTACTATTTGGGTTCTATCACTTAAAAAAAATTTTGAATAAGTTATTAGCCACTCCATGAATGTCTGAATATTCTAACTTTTTAGTAATAACACATGATTTATACAATCAAAAGCTTTTTGTACGTCTAGAAAAATAAACCATAACTTTATAATTTATATCAATATATCTAAGAACAAAGCTAACTTAAAAAGTGCATCAGTTATTGATAAACCAATTCTAAAGCCAAACTGTGATTTTGAAAACAATGATTTTTTTCCTAAAAAATTTAACAAATGATTTTGGATACATTTTTTAAAAATTTTTAATAATGTTAATAATAGCAAGATCGGTCTATAATTGCCACATATTAATTTTTATCACCTGATTTAAATAATGGAGTTACTATGCATTTTTTAAATGCTAAAGGAAAAACACCAGTTATAATGATTTATTAAAAATTAACGATAATAGTAAAGAAATGGATTAAGAAATTTTTTTTAAGAATAAAACAGTAAAATAATACAGTTTTAAAGCATAATTTTAAAACAAACGGACCGATTAGACTAATTTTTTTTTAGATGTTCGTGATAGTTCAAATAATAGTTTTACGGGAAGAAAAATTGGAAAAGTTATCTGAAAAATTGGAAAATTCTGGAAAAATTGAAAATACTTTTTTCGATGGGATATATGTATAATCTTTGTTTATTTATAGGATTGCCCGTTGACACATATTTTATTACTATTATAATTTTAAATAAAAATATGGCATATGCAATATATTATAACAAATCTTTGGCACGAAAAACCGTTGCGATGTTTTTCATGTACCTATTTCTGTTTTCACTTACTTACGCACCTCACGGAATCCTCAATCAATCACAGGCTGATTGTCTACCTGATAATATACTATTCGCATAATATTATACTGCCTAGCTGGCTTAGTTGCATGTGAATCACTTGAGGTTATTCTTGGCTTAATCTTTGGCTCGGAAAACGCCATGTGGGGTAGCTAGTTATATTATATATTATTATTTGCAACCATTTAAATAAAAACTATTATAATTCAAAAATATTACCAAGTATGTAAATTTGAATTATTGTTCAAATAACGAAAATTTAAAAATAATGGTTTCAAATAAATGTAAAAAAAAAAAAATAGCAAAAAACGTATTTGTTTAAAATTCTGACTTTATTTCAAAAGTTTCAAAAATTATAATTAAAATTGATATTAAATTGTGTATGCCACATTAGATGAGAATATATAACTATATAATGTGTTCAGATTTAATCTAAAAGCTTCTGCTATGAATACTCTTTGCTGCATATTTTTATGTTCTATAACCATCACAAAAAAACCGAAAATTTTACTAATACTGTTATAGTTTACAAGTATATATGTATGTGTATCGAGTATATAGTTTTTATCTCAATATATTTGATAGGTAGTACGAGTTCAGTCTCTATAAAGCATAAATTAAAACAAAATATGAGATACTGCAGGATATGAGTAAAATGCAAGCATATTTTTAAATTTTGATAGCAAACAGCAAAATATTGAACTAACGTTTTTTTAAATTTACATTTTTCGAAAATATTATATTTTTTAAGTATTATTAATGTTGTACATATACAAAGGTACTATATATGAATTATTTAGATTTTCATGAATAAAAACACAAAACAATTTTAAAAAGCATACATTTCAAAATATAAAATTATATTTTAATATTTGCATAGAACTAAAAAATCAAATATAGGTATATTATTTTACAAATATACATTTAAGTATTTGCTTACATTTTTATAAATAACTATAAAGGTAGTTTACATTAATATTGATGCATATATTTATTATATTCAAAGTGTATTTTATTTACACATAAACGGTTAGTTTATCAAGTATGAAAACAATAGTAGCTACCAAGTTAAATCAAATTTAAATTTAAATAGGTGCACAAGTATTTTATCTTTAAATCTTTTGATTTAGTTTTTTAGTACCCAAGCATAATTATTAAAAAAAATGTAATTAAAATTCGCATCGTTTTGACAACTTGTATGAATCTATTATGGTAATCTTATGATTAAATAAAACTTTTTTAAATTATCGTATAATTTTATGACTTTCTCTTTACATTTGTTTTTAATGATCTTAATAATGTTATAAATAAATTGGATGTAATGATGCTCTTTTGTAGTAAAGAAATAAAGAGAGGGAGTTAGTGAAGGTTAATTTGGTTACTTTTAATTCATTATAGTACCTTGGAACAAAAAAAAATTAAAAAAACTCCGGAAGTCTACTAACATTTAGAGAACAATCATTTAAGAAATGAGAGAGTAGTGTAAATGAGTGAGTACGGGATTATCCACCTACTTTGAGTACTAGCAGCCTAAATAATATCGCAAAGTCCATCACTGTCATCGGTGTTGAAAAACTGATAATGGATGGTGTCTTGTGAAAAATGGCGTTGTGTTCTAAAAATAAGAGACAGAAATTCGAGTCATCTCATAAACATAATGTTAGTTTTTAAAATATTCAACAAACCGGTCAAATTTTAATTTTCAAAAACAAATAGAATATATGTAATCATATTTGAATTAAAATAAAATATTCAGTTCACTCACTTAATATTATAAAATGTAAAATATAATAGTAATTGTTAAATTTAAAGGTTAGATTTTTCGCAACAATATATTTTCTTTTTATATGACGTGTTGGAAACACTTAATTTTAGTTTAAGCTTTCTACACAAGTATACAAAGTAATAATTCAACAAAATTGAATTAAAATAATAATAGTTAATATTCTAAACATTATAGATATTTTATAAAATGTAAAAATGTAGTGATTATATAATATAATTTTAATAGGTATTCTAATATATGAATATAAATTTAAAATAATTTTATTATTATGATTTTATAATTGTATATTGAGTATAAACGAGATATGAGCATTATTAATTTATAATATTTCACATACACATATCTTGTTTAAAAATTAAAATATCGATAAAAAGCAAACGCTTAAACATAAACAATATTGTCTTACTTTTAAGTTTGATGATAGGTCAATATCAAAACTAATAGCATACAGTGAAATTAGTGAACGAAAATGAATTATGTCGTACGTTTGTAAGACGGAGACATTAACAAATGCATGGTCCTCTTAACCAAATTTTATATTTCAATAAAAAAACAAAGAAAATTGGAGAAGTCAAGGTTTCACAAACACTGTTTTATAAAACGATTATAGATTAATTTATTTGAATATGACGATAAGGTACTATTAAGTATGATATTATATTATATTCCTATAAATATCTATATGCATAATTTAAAATAAATAATCGAATTATATTTGAACCATTATTTATGTTATTATAGCCTATATTAATAACTAAATATAATTGTATTTATTTATATTTATATGATTACAATTTATTGGTGAATATCGGATTTTGTCAAAGTATAAACTTCAGACGCCCATAATAATATTTGTGGAATTACACTCAACTGTTTTTAAATTCATATAAGTAAAACTTTTATAACACCTTGTATAAAAATGTTTAAACCGAAGGAATGAATATAAAAAATTGTATGTATTTTTAGCTACAAAATAATTTGCAAATTATCGTGATTTTTATGGTGTTTTTTCTGTTTCTCCCAACTATTAAGGAAATTACTAGGCATTTTTTACTTTTGATAACTCTCGCCCTCTAAGTACCAACTAGATTAACTTTTCTTCCAGAAAATATATTGAAGTTAATTCAAGGTAACTTTACTGCTTCTAAAGGTAACATAAGACACAAAAAAAATTTAAAAAACACACATTAGGTATTATAAAAATCAATACATTTCTGATTTCAAAATTTAAGAAGTCACATAGAATTCGTTCAGTTATAGATCATTAATTTTAGTAGTAGTATCTATCGAAAATTAATTTTACTAATATCAATGTAACTACTCAGAGTTGCATAATATAATTTACCTCCTACTTTATTTGTATATAATTATAAACTCTATTAAACAAATTAAATTTACTGAATAATAAAAATACATTTTTCTAGGGCATATGGTCGGATACTGTGTGTATGTTGTCCTAGAAAGGTACGAAGAAAATATCGAAGACCACTACGTTACAGGTCAAGTCAAGTGAGTATAGAAGTTTCAAATTAATTATCCTTGATAGCGTAAAAAATATAAGTAGTACATATCTATTAAAAAATTTTAATAAAATATTTGGTATTAACTAATAAGACTAAATTTAATTCATTATAAACACTTAGGTACATTATTATTTTATTTTCAATCAACAATCAAAATGCAAAGTATAATACATATACTGATTTAAATTGTATACATTTCAACAACTTTCGAAAACGTTTGGAAAGTTGTGGGATACCTTTTGTACCAATATTATAGAGAGATGTATAGTTGTGTTATTAACTATTTAAATAGATTTTACCTGTTATTTTTACCAAAATATTAATCTAAACGACTGCGTTATCTTCAACTTTATCTTATCTTGATGAAATGTATTGATTTTGATCTAGATGACTTTTTTTATCATATAGTCTCAACACTTTAAGTACAACCATTTATTATTAGATGTGTACTACGATTTCTACGTGGGACTCGGTGTATATATTTTTTCCACTTCACTTTGGGGACCTAAGCTATAAATACAATATGATATTTTTTGTTCTATACTTCTATAGAATATTGGTTTCAAATCTTCATCAACTGTAGTGTGTTTGACTTTTACGATCAAAGGTTAAATTACTCGAGTTTCTAGAACAATTTTTGATAGACTATAATATTATCTTTGACATTTGAACACAATATATTGTAATATTTATTCGAAAGTTCAATGTTTTTTATATATATGCCTAGTGCCTACCTACATTAACATATTATTATTAATGTTCGGGAATCGAGACTGAGAAACCTACCTATTACTATTGTTCTTATTATTTTTATTATTATTTCCAATGAGCACTTTCAACTTATTTTTAGATTACATTCCATAGTTTATTTATATTAGCCCGCCATCATTCTATATATATTCAGTCTTTTGTACTTTTTGTTCTGTTTATCATTTTTTATCATTATTATTAAATACGCAACACGTAGTAAATACGGCTATGCGCATTGGCCGTAATCGACTTTCCGTCATTAGACAACAGTAGACTACCTATTCTCGCCGTTTACCTGCGGAGCTGTGTTGAGAGGTTTGGTCCATCGACCGTGTCCCACAGACCATTTTCCAATTGCCCAAGCGGGTACATATACATAATATTATTATAGTACAGCAAAAAGCTCTTCAGCCGTTCATCCTTCAATCCAAGCGTTATTATCAAACCTAGGCAAACTTATTTGCGTATGACAAAATTACGTAATGACGAGGACACAGTATTTCTGATCATCAACTATATCAGTTCGTATCGTTTCATACTATAAAAGTATTGAAGGTATATAAATCATAAATGTATATTATATAACGTCTATTACTATTTCATGACAGTGTAGATACACTGATACACTTCTTAATTATGTTATTCCGTGTGCTTAAATTAGTTTCCGATAGTTATGCCTATGTACTCCGGAAATACCTCAATCACACTCAAAACTAAGACTAGGCATGAATGAGTTAAAAAGCTAAAATTAAGTTACTCTTCGAAATGATCTAGTGCGAAAAAGATAAAGTATAGATGGTGGTCAGGGAATTGTTATTTTTAAATAAACGGCACGTTATGTACTTCATTCTCATACAATAACAATTCATTTTCGTTTGTTTTCTTAATTTTTAATTGAACCCTGAAAATCGGTGGTTTTAGTGTCCTACCCTGCTGTACTACAAAGTGTAGTAGAGAAATGAATCCATGCTTTGTGAATTTCAAACAAGCATACAACAGTATAACTAACAAATAATTACAATTTTTCCGTTATAAGAAGTCTTATAGAGGGTTCGTTATAGAGAGATTTTACTGTATTAGTAATAAAACTACGAGCAGAGCTGAAAGAATTTGACAAACCAATCAAATTGATCCAATTGATAAAAAAATGTAGGTAACTCTAAAACATCCTATAAAGTAAAATTCGTTAATAAATTATCTGAAAGTAACGAAGTTAGAACTAGCCCTTAAACAGAGAAATGTACTATCCTCCGTCATTTTCAACCTAGTGTTAGAAATAGTTATTAGATCTCTTCCTAAGAGACAAAGCATGGAAATCTTGGATTAGAACACCATATTAACATATCCAAATTATATTATCAAAGTAGACAGTTCCCGAAATTAAATGGAAATAAGAACTGCAGACCTAATAAAAGCAGCTGAACCAATAAGTTAAAGAGTTAACTAAGTAAAGACAAAATAAATAGTAATGCGGAGATAAGTGAAAGATGAAGTTAATCTGCAAATTGATAGATATGTTTTTCGGCAAGGAACAGACCTAAGAACTAGTAGAAACAACCGGAACAATATTCACGATGAAATCAAATTGAAAATTTCATCGCAGGAAATAGAATATTATGCACTATGAGAATTGTTTAAATCTAAACTTCTATCCAAAAGATCAAAAGATCACCTATATTCCAGATTTTTTGGGTGGGTGATTTGCATTGATGATAGGTATAGGTAATATAGGGCTTCCAAAGTTAATTGTATATTGGCCTACCAATAAAACACCCATTATTTAAGCACTAAAGTAATAACCTATGAATTCACTATTCTTCATGCAGTAAAAAAAATGTTAAGGGTGGGTAGTATAAAAATATTAAATGTGAATCAAAGAAAAAAAGTTCAAGCCACCCCTGGCACTGTGTTAATACCATTGTTAGATGTTACGTAACTATGAAATAATATAAATAAAAAAAGCACTGTTTCGCGTGAAAAGAAACCACTCAGGTTACACTCATATAGTTAAGAAACCAAATTTATATAATATATTCATTTATATTGATATAATACAGAAGGCAATATTTTTGCGGTTTTTATTACTGATACAATTATTTTTTAAAAAAAAAAGTGTTTGAAGTTTGAAAAACATAAAATTATAGACAATAATATATTTTATTATACTTTTTATTACTTATACTTACTTTTTATACTTATAATTATTTTTTTTTTTTTGTATTAATGATATCGAAAAACAAAGACGCAACAATACTTTCTTTTTCTTCTGTATCGTGTATAAATTTGGTTTTACTATGAGTATAGTAACATGAGTGGTTCTTTTTTACGTTGAATTAGTTTTTACAAACATTGAAACATGTTGTGAGTAATGATGCTCTCTTTATAGGATGGCACAATATAGGATTATCGTATTATCACGTGTATTTGACTTTTTTGATAATATCACAATTTAAGTACCTAAAAATATATTGTGAAAGAATGTTTATGTTGACATTTTTGAGTCATTGTTATCTTAACTCGTGGGTATATTCGTTCGATAGAGATAGTATACCAATGTAATTTAACTTATAACACTATACTACCCATAAAGTGGCTTGTGGTAATTACAAATATAATAAAATTACCCGATTAAGGAATACTCCTTACGAGCTGCTATCGCCATCGCATAGGCGTCAATAATTCCGTCGTCGTTTTTAGGGAATGTCAACTTGGAACAAAATAAACACAAAGCTGTTTACCTCTGGTAACTACAGATCGTGTGCATTTGTAGCGTATAATAATTTTATCATACACCGTACTATTATATGAAGATGGGCCAATTTTATATGTACCAAATACTCTGCAATGTATAAATTTAATGCGCCACGCTAGTTTCGTCAATTGATGTGTATAATTTTTAAAAACAAATTTTTATTTATATAGCTTAGTGCTGTTTGTACTACATTGCTATTATTTTGTATTTAAGTGATTTCTAAATTAAAAATACTGATTACCGTGTGGAAAAATATTTTAATAAGCTATAAATCAAATCACTATAATCAAAAATATTTTTTTAAAAAATGTGATAAGGTAGAAACCCTGTAATAGTTTCATATTATATTTATGAGCAAATCCTTTTTACTAAATCACAAAAAATAATGATAAAACGAGTGTGCCACGTTAAGTATGGATTATCCTATATTAGGTATACTCTATATATTATATATTATAACATAATATAAAATTTTATATCGGTGTAAATCTGATTCCGAGCCACCGCACGTGCCGTAACGTTTCACTTGATTACGTTATTGGATCGTATCGCTTTCAACAAATAATAATAATAATAATAAAAGTGTCTATAGGTGACGTCACCTGCAGCTCATCCAGTATCAAATGTGTATTTCGTGCGTCACGCACAGTTTCCGCACTGCAGCAATTACTCCAATAAATTCACACATCTAAGAGAGGGGTCGATCCAGAAGGTATATCTAATCGAAGACCTATAAGCAATTATTTATCTTTTATACGTTTACGCATATTATCTATCCCAATATGATATATGGACTTAAGCAAAATAACAAATTTATATATGGTCATATAGGTATCAAGAGGTGGGTTAAAAGGTATGGGATGAAAGTAGTCGCCCATTTAGCCTAAGCTAGGATTTTATATAAATACAGCAATTATGCTTAAGGTATAATTCTCATAAAATATAAGTGACTACATACAGTGCCGGTGCCGGATCGTTATCAAATAATTTAATTAAATTGTATATGAGTATAAAGCTATTGTTGAATGAATTTTCCGTTCATTATATATAACTATTAAATTATTTTTTTAATTCTACCATATGAAAAAAGTGCATAGGTCATTATTTCTTAATGAAAATCAAGTGTTGAGTTATATCATTTTTACAAACAAATAGGTACATATAAGACTATAAAAAACAATTTTTTAAGACTTTAAAATCTCAATAACTTTTTTTGATTGTTATAAAACTTGCTCATGTGATATACACACAACATAGTCATTAAAACAAAAAATGCCCGTAAAAATGTTAAAGTATGTTTTTTTTTTTTTTATTGAAACTTTGTAGGTTTACAATTTATTTCAACAATTACAGAATAAGATTAATATAACTAAAACATTATGATAAACATTTCATATCAGATAAATTAGATAACATTAAATGGATAGACCAGTCTCACGAATGAAGGATAATATTCGGAATATAACAATTTTGGAATTTGGATTTAGAATAGAAGGTAATGTTAGTTGGATGTTTTGAGATTTTAGAAAATTAAAAAGAGTTAAATGATAAAGAGGGACAGGTAAAGATAACATGGAAGAGGTCACAAGTTATCTCTTTGGTGTATTTTGTACAATAAGGGGAATCGTTTAGAGAGAGTTTATAGGAATGGAAAGGAAGTAGGTAATGACCAAACTGTTAATACGTTATCTATCTGAATTTGATAATAAAATCTCTATCAAATTCACCTAAAATTATGCGAATTACGCGTTCCTGAGTTCTGCGTCTCTGAATCCAAACACTCTTGTATAATATATTAAACGTGGCCATGATCAATAGATTCTTCTATCTAAAGTATCTACTTGTAAAGAAAACTGAAATCATAATAACAGTCTAATTGTAACGTTAAGTTTAAATTTAAAAAAAATAATAATAACAATAATACAGACTATGAACAAAACTATAGACTTAAATACCATTAGAATTCACAACTAATTTTTTTAATGTATCTTACATAAAATCAATAATTTTCTAACTATGTCAAAATAAATGTCAAAAAAAAATAAATAGTTAATACAATATGGAAAGAAAGATACAAAATTATATAATATAATATAACCAAAAGAGTGTAAGACTAAAATATATTCTTTAGAAATAATAATATAAACATGTTTTTGTATTTACAATACTTTTTTTAGTGCGAGTCCCACTCAAATCCCATTGCTAATACCCTAGAGACAGTCGTTTCCTATTTTATGTTGTAAATTCGGACAAACAAATATATAAAGCAAAAATCTAATAAATATTTTATATCTTTGGCAAATTTGTTGTTTTAGATTCTGAGCTGAGCGATAAATGTATTGGTTTTACAATGATGGGGGGTTTTTTTTTTTGTCAGGAGTCACCTTTAAAAGCAATTAAAAGTAAGTATTTATTATTTAGGTTGCTGTATAAACACTTTATGGGGAATTTCGTTTTAAATTTTCAAGTTTTTAGACCGAGAATAAAAAATAGAAATTTTTATTATGATTTATAAAAAAAAAAATTGAAAATTAGAAAAATTTAAAGTGCATAAAAATAACTTAAAATTAAAAAGTCTAAATATTTTTAAAATGTGATTGTGTGCGGAAAAAATAATTTGTGTAATAGGGAAAAGTTTCAAATTTTTACAATTAATTTTTTTTTAATTACAAAAAATAACAAAATTGTTTGAAGAGAAATCTTTATTTCACGTGTGACTATTCAATGTTGAAAAAATTTGAACTTCAATCATTCATAAATGTGTGTTTAGCTTAATGTTCAACTTATACATGAGCATTTATAAATCAATTTGGAATGTAATTTAATATTTATACGGACAATAACGATTTTAATATTTTTTTTTTTTTTTTTTGTGAATGCGAAACTTATCAGTTTTTACAATTACGTATGTTATTATTTTCTATACACAAAAAAAAGCAATTGATACTATATTAACAAAAACATTTATCGAGTTCGTTCTAAAAATATTCAATTGTGTTTTTAGACTTTATGTATCTAGGGACATTGTGTCATTGTGACCAACAAAATGTAAAATGAAAAAATAACCCATAACATTTTTCATAATTGTGTCTTTCGTCGTTGTTGAATAACATGTTATAAATTTATAATCATAATATTAATATTATTGAAACTATTAATACCTACATTGTACATATATAATATTTCATTTAAATATTTTTGAACATGAAAATTATATTACAACACATCCCTGGTGATGAGATAAATGTATTTAAAACAGTATAATATTTTACACTAAAAATTTAAGTTTACTGAGAAAAATATTGAATTTAAATTCTTTAACACTATAAATGATAATATTAAACTTAGCTTGCTTAATAAATAAATGCCAAATCCAATAAAATAAATGGATTAGGAATTATCATTAAATTTTGTTAAAAATATAATATGTACTTATAAAATGTAAATTATATGAGTGTAAATTAATATTTAATTAAATCTGTAAAATTGTTAAATCATTAAAAGACTGTATAATTAGGTATGATAACCAAATATTTTATTTTAAAATTCAATTCTGTTTTTTAAAGCAATTTCAAAGTATTTTTTTATAATGTATATATCTAAGCGGTTTCTTTTAAATAGTTATGGTAGCATTTGTACGGTTGTATACCGAAAACTACTTAAAAGAACCCAATTAGCTCTTAAGGTTGATGAAATAGAAACATGCTCTGATTCACTTAGTGTCCTATCTAAATTGGAATAAAAAATACTAATTTAACACTTGCCATTTAAAATCAGCAACCTTATTTCCAAATCTAATAAATATATACGATTTATATGGACTCCAGTACATTCCAACAGAAAGGGAAACGAGAGTCAAATATAGCAGCCAGAAATGTAATAAATAACTTTAACTATGATATTATATTCTGTATGATATGCAGTGATTGAAAATTTACATAGTACAATATTAATGTATTATTATTTTTTTTTAAATATTATTTATGAAGCTATTATTAGATTTGTATTATTAATTAATTGAGCGTGACATTTTTTGTAATAAAGATGTGCAAGGTCCTTAATCGACTTCATTTTTAGATATTTTTATAAAAATGTTGTATTCATTCGTGATCTACTAAGAAACAGCCGTTTTGAATTTTAGAAACGCAGATGATCGATTAAAACACATCGATTGAACGTTTATTATTTACCATATATATGCCATAGGTACTATTATATATTTTGACTATCATAGTTTTAAACAACATTAATTTTTCAAAAATGTTTTTATACTTTATATTAAATTTTAAAACTAAGTAGGAATAATACAAAATTTTGGATTGAACTCCGTGTGCAACACTCATACAAAGAAAAGATAAACATGTAAAAATGATTGATGTCTTTAAAAGAAAAGATTATTGAGACTAGTAAAAATACTACAAATCTCTTTGTTGAAATCATCTATAGGTTTACTTCAAAACTACGCCAATAGAGTTTTTTCATCGAGTTTCTGATGTTTATCCGTCTAGTACAGTGGATATTTATCATTTTGAGATGTTATTATACTTTAAATACAATATGGCATTACCTAAGACAAGCTTCGTGCATATATGAAAATGTTTCACAATATTATATGCGCTCTCTATCTAAATAAAATATATTACACTCATAGCTAAAATATATTACCTATGTATGGTTGGGTTGAATTTAAAACGTTTAAATATATATTTTTACAAACTAATTTTTCACCAAGTATTTAATCTATAATTTTATTATTTAACACATTAAAAACTTTTTATATTATATTTAAATTAAATTAAAAATAATTATAGCATATAGGTACCTATATATATATATTTAATTGGAACTAATCTTTAAAATTTACAATTCCCTCATATTTCTTTATGTAGGCACATAAGTGTGGTAATGTTACTAAAATGCAGTTTCTTGCTATAATAAAAATTACAGTTGGTACTATTTAAAATGATTATCTTGATCACATATTATATACCTACACACATATATAAAATATACATCATACATATAATTTTATCGTTAAACTGTTGCAAAAAGAAAATTATTTAAACTTACTTTAAAATAAGGACGGCTACATGCGCGTCAATACTAAAAAATCAATCAATACAATGACCTGTAAAAAATTAAATCTGACTTAAAAAATGTATCGAACTTGGGATGGTGGTACATAATAATAATAATAATAATAATAATAATAATAATAATAACAATAATAGTATTATGTGTGCATCGCGATGTCGTACGTAAATTGTGTATATGAAAGGTTAATTGTAATAATTAAAAGTGTACACATAGAACGGCAGTGGACTAAAACAATGTCCTGGTGACGATAATACGACGTGGCTGTGTGGTTGGAGTTGGTGGAGAGTAAAGGGTAGCAAAATTCCGTTTGTACAAAATAAAGCGCTTGGGCATGATTATTATTCTCGTGCGCTTATTTACGACAAACCCGAATTGTTCCTATATCATGCTAGGTATATTATATGGTGCGTGGTAAGGCGAAATACATATTAAATATATTCAATATTATTATGGCGTATAGTTGTGTGGCGAGAAAACACAAATGTTCACTCGCACACTCACGTCACACACGTCATATTATTATATTATTAGATTCGACGAAATTCACGGGCGTCACATGGACATGACGATATCACAATGGTGTATATACTGCTCTAGTATGCCTCGGTAGTGCCGTTTCAAGAGGAGTTCAGTTAACCCGGAAGGCAGATTTTTGGTTGTGCTGACATTTTTTAGGTTTATTTTTTCGAGTAGTGCTTTTCTATGTTTTGCAAAATGATTAGAAAACAGGATTCCTCAAAAAAATATAGATATATGTATATACATTTTTAAATTGTATTTATTTACTTTTATTCGTTATACAAGTATAATGGATAAATATTTTAACCAATGCAATGCTACGTGCATATTTTATATCAAAGTGTGATTATGATTGATTTTTTTTGCGTTAGATGAAATATAATATTATTAGTTGGTGCTTGTTGAGGTCATATATTTTCGGGCGTCAAATTTATAAATACAGCACTGTGATAATATGCTTTGCAATCAATTGTCACGTGGTATTGCGTTAATATTGTCTAAACACTGTATGCGCCCACTGAGTAGGGACTGAGTAATAAAAATTAAAAGTGTATGAATAATTAAACATTTTTTTTTAATATATCAATGCAGGCAACACTGTTCAATTTAGTTTAGATATAAAGTCTCTGAGAATAATTATAATATATTTTCATACTTAAAATTTATCTATGACTATTATCAAGTAGATTGAACATTCATTAAAATAAGATAAAAAATATGTGGTCAATAAATGAATTCAACCACCCTAAATGTTTAATTTATTGATACCTACTCAAATAAATATTAACTATACACTATATTATAGTCTATATTATTATAATAATTTTTTAAACCATTTAAGAAGTTTCCTGTGATGATACAAACTTCTTTTTTTTTCAAATAAGTACCAACTAATCTTCTTTATTGTAAATTATCGTTAATTTTTTTTTTTTTGAAAATCTTGATGTATCTAAATCAAAATTTGTTCGAATAATTTTTATTTCTAAGTTATTAAAACTTAATTTAACAACTTATATAAAATCTTATGGACTAAGGATATTATAATCCTTAAAAATGATATTTCAAAAATTTTAAATAAAGTAGAAGATTAAACATTTTACAAAATATAAAATGTTAATAATAAATAATAAAATTATTTTATAATTTCAATATTAAATTAATTTATTGTCAAAAATTTGGAGGTAAGCACGAATGGTGAATTCTTTTATATATGTAGATTATACGTACATCGTCTGATCAACCATATGTGACTGTTTTTCATTGTCGTTTATTATTAATTGTAATTATTACAACAACAATGTAAGATTATAAGTTTGTGAAAATTTGCTTTTGCTAATAATTGTCATTATAGGTGAAATTATAAAGAGGTCCTAAGGAGATTTTTAACACTCCTGAAATTCCTCATCTTAAATTACATTTTTTATATAAAATTCAACAAACTAATATACCTCCAAGTGTTTATCTCAATGATAGTTTCTCTAAGTGACTCTACTAAATTCTTTACAAATTATTTTGTCTTTGTGGCTTTGCTCTGTGTATGTAAATTATAATATCTACTATAGTATAAACTCTAACGATGTTTCATTTTTAAATAATTATGATCTTAAATTAATTTCAGTGTTAATTTCTAAATCTGTATTATCAGATATGCTTTATACTAATGTTTATTCGGGCACGTGACTGGATGGCATTCCACTCAATAGTGGATCCAAAGGTAGGGTAACTGTAAGTCAACCAAATTTAAGAGAGAACACTTTTAAGGCAAAAAAAAATATATCATTGGCTTGCTATATTCAAACGATTAAACTGTTATTTATGATTTTTTTTTTTAACATACAAAACATTTACATTTTTATATCACGAAACTAAAAAATTTCTAGTTTATAAATAGGTATGGACTCAATATCGTCGACCTTATACCTAAAATTATTGTGGCAATCATTACTAAAACATTAACACGACTTGTATAACAAAACATATAGTCCATTTCAACATGGTTTTCTCTCTAAGCATTCTACTTTTACTAATTTAGAATATATTATTCTTGTATCGTATTAATTTTATTTAAAAGGGGGAATTTAAGGAAAGGAAATTTAAGGTAACTCGGCGGTTTAAGTCTGTATTAATATAGCTGCGTCTATGATCACTATCGTTTTACACGAGGATTATCTTGATGCATTATTGTTTTGCGGTAAATGATTGCGCAAAAGCCCGAGTCGTGAAGTTCAAACGCAAAAAAAAATAATAATAACGACAAAATCAAAACGGTTATAATATTATACCCAACTCGTACACACCCTGAAGCAATTCAATAATAATAATAGTGTGCCCCTAATAGTATAGTAGTATAATATACACATACAATATAAATCGAATTGGAAATAAATTCGCACGTAGTCGTTTACAGTCGCGGCGTGGATGACGTACCTATAAAGAATCCATCCACACACTACGCACATAAAATATTTTAAGTATTATATATTTATATATATTGTAACGTGAAAGCGGATACGCACCTATACCGCAAGTGTCTATTTTAAAAGGCAATTTCCTCAGCTACCGATATGATGATCTCGTTTATCAAAATTTATTATTTGGTTTTGTACGTAAAAGTTACCTATATAATAATATATCTATTATTATACTTATGTAATAATATATATAAATAAACGTTTACAATATACATTTTCATCTCTCAATAAACGGATAAAATATATACCAATTTCTAATGTGCATGCGTCAAAATAACGACGACAAACGCTCGGTTCCTGAAATGACTAAGCTTTGTTCTCCGTACGGAAATGCATTAAATCGATTTTTAAAATGCTCACCAGGACGCCTTTTGGCAAATCGATGCGTGTTTGTTCGGATAGGTACGTCAATAATCATTTTAATATGTTGTTATACGAGTCGAATAATTAAAGTTTTAATTACGATTCGACTTTAACGATTAAAATAGAAAATTCCATTAAGATTTTCCTATTGTTTTCGTTTCCAAAAATATAATAAAAAAATAAAACCGATTGATGGAGAACTTTTAGTAATATTTTTAATAGGTGTCGAAAAGTAAATGTATGTCTTCAATAAATTACTTGATTGAAAAGTATAAACATACTTGGTACATACAACAATATTCGAAATGTACTTTTAGGTGTTCTATAATTTATAAAGCTATACTATAGATAGTGTTTTTTGAATTATTTATTATTCAGTAATTTGCGATAAGTTTTTAGTATTTTTTTTTTTTTTTTTTGTTAATAAACATTAAATTATTAACTATTATATTTCCTGCCCGGCGTTGCCCGCCAAAAAATTTGTTTTTTATAAATATATATGGAAAAATATGTATATGCCATATTTCTAATAATTATTATAATAATAATATATTATAAAACCAATGATAACCCTATGAATAAATAAAAAAAATATTCTTTTTTTATAAACTGAAAAATAATGCATATGTGAGTAACCTTTTAGCTATTTAATATAAAGATTGAAAAAATAAACTATAAGCACCCTCCAATTCTCAAGGAAGCTATTGATATAACTTTTATTGAAAACGGTCCAGTAGTTTTTCAGTTTATTAACTTCGGATAAATCGATATCCATTTTTAATTTTTGTTTGATTTATTTGTGTAGCATTTCAAATAATTTCTAGTAGGTACTTAATGTTTGTTAAAAAATGAGGCATTCAAAGATAGTTTGTTATATGGGGCATTCAAAAATCATGAGAGTGAATAAAACTATAATTATAAATATTATCTGTAACTAATAGTAATCCGACGTTGCATATGCCAAAGATTTGTTTTTTTTTTTCAAATATATTTGTTAAAAATTTACATGCTGTATTTCTACAAATTATAATAATAAAATAATATGTAACCAATAGCAACCCTTATAAATAAACTGAATTTATACCAAAATCCCATGGAAAAAACATTTTCAGTTTTTCTCGAATTTTCCAATTTTTAGGCATTTTTTCTTTCTGTAAAAACCTTATTTGGACCATTATGAACATTTAAAAAAAATTTGCCAAATTAGACTGACATAACCAAAATGGCTATTCTCAAGTAATGCGATTACCAGCGAACGACTTTAATTTTTATTCATACAGATTTAATTTGTATTTATATAGATAAATTGACACCTGACAAATCACTTATAACTTGATTTTATTATCTGCAATTAAATTATCAATACATTTTTTTTTTCGTAAAATCAACGTTTTCTTTTAAATCTTTTTTTAATATTATTTCGATTTTTCAATATCTTAGAAAGAATATATTAAACTTATCAGAATTTCAAAAATTTAACTCAATAAAATATCTTTTGAGTGGATCAAAATTTTCTTTACTATTTTCATAAAAATTTATTTTGTTTTTTAAGTTATCATTAATAATTCTATTGAATAAATGTATTAAAAATAAAAATATATTTCTTGTTGGTTAATATTCAAATCATACCATAGATACAGCAAAATATGCTGAAGTGTTCTCAAATCATTAATTAAATTATCTTGAAGTATTGGTGATACATTTATTATAGGTAATAAACTTAATTAAATTATTTATAATCTAGGATAATTTTGTATATACCTGATGATATTTTTTAATTCTTATAATATTCAATACTTAAATCTAAGATTCATAATGCATTTTAAATTCCGATAATTACATTTTATTTGATTCTAAAAATAATATAAGGAAAGAGCTTAAACTATAAATCAATATTTAAAATGTTTTTACTCGCCAAAAAGAATATTAGTCAAATATACTTTGAACATGTACTTATGACTTAATATTACATTGAAGTATTAAATGTACACAAAGCTTGTGGTACGCAAGGAATTATATTTTATAAGTTGTATCCGTCTACAGTTGCACGAATTAAAATTGTATCTCGTATAATTAACGGTACGAATTCAAAATCAAAAGAGATTTAAACACTTCGTTGGTTTATGTTTGATATAATCAGATATACGCATAAACTTTTATAGGTAGTAGTTGTATAGTTGTATGACAAAATGGTAGATACCTTACTATCTAGTACCTATCAGTTTTTGCGATATACTCAGTGTTGTACACAGATAACTTAAAAACTATCTGGATAAGATAACAGATAAAATGAAAAATAAATTATCTAGATAAAAGCTAAGACAATATAATTTTTATTTAGATGAAAAAACAGATAATTATATAGCCAGTTTTTAAGTTTTTAAAAACTTTATTAATTAAATTATAATATTTACAAATACTTATAAACTTATATTTTAGATTACTTATTATAATATATAATAATACAATATAGATTAAATTAATAAATTTGAATAAAAAAAAAATGTTGAATACATATTCATATATTGAATATTTTAAATTATCTAGACACTTAATTTTATTGTTTAATTAATTACAGACACAATTCATTATAATAAGATTATATTAATCAAAATCAAGTGAAATTAATAAAATAATTATCTTATTATCTACAGATAATCAGATAAATGGTTTATTTATCTAGACAAGATAAAAAAATAAATAAAATTATCTAGATAACGCATAACACTGCATATACTAATGTACTTTATTCTGATATCGATTGAAGGCCATCTGTTGCTTACGTATTTACGGACTTTGGACTACAGCAGGTTACGGTGGGTGTATAAAATTTAACAATACCGTTTTAACTCAATATAGTTTCAAACACCCGCCCACACACACACGCTCTTAAAACATATCGTTTCTGATATCAAAAAAACGCTCTCGTCCACGGTAATAATTTACCGGCCAACTAGTGCAGAAATCGCGGTTGGTGGTAGACACATAGTTTTATTTGTCTACCGTTCCTTACCTACCCCCCCCCCCTCTAGGTAAGCCGTTAGCAATTTCGATTTTTTCGACAACAAGACTTCATACGGAGCAATGCAATCAAGATTAGAAACAATATAATACACCACTGGCTGCACGTCACCGACCGTCATCGTTGCGTATTATCGTGCGAATTAGTACGAGACCCAGGTGATGTGCACACAACCACAACAACCCGCACACCGTCACACTCAATTGTGTATTTATCTACAGCACTTACCCTCGTATCCAAAGCCCTCATTGGACTTTATCGATTAAGTGGTGGAGACAGGGAGAATCCATTGGGACCAATGTTGGAAACTCTCCAGTCAGCAGATCGTCCGACGTAGTGATGAGACGGAAAGGAATATGATGGTGGTGAGGGCGGAGGAAACGTGAAACGATAAACATGACGGACAAGGTATATACTTATAATACCCTCAAACGGTGTTCCATTCCTCGCCCTAACCCGCCAACACCCTCCATGACGTATTGCAATTTCGAAACACTCGACCACTAAAATGTAGTGTTCGCCTTAGAAAATATTTAAAATTACCCTATTTTGGCTTCCACCACTAACCGAAACATATTATTTCCACGATCATATTATATATTATATGGTAGTTGTATAGGACTATAGGTATTTCCCTCGTGATTATTACACTCATATTATGATTAAAACATTCATTGGAATAACTAATATATAATGATAGATTACATTCCGTGTTATAACTGGACACGGAAAAATATTAAAATTTTAGTATTTTGTTCTGTGTGTGCAACAACCGAGTTAATTGTCAACAACGACCACAATCATATATAATATATGTATAGGTATTCAGAATATTTCCTTTTAGATTTATGCAAACGTAGTCATTTTCTACTTTATTAAAATACCTATTGACTATATTTAAATAAAGTTTCAATCAAGTTCTAAACAATATTATGTAGTATGCTGTATACACTATCAATAATGTTCATCAACATTTGTTTGTATCTTAAAAAATAATTAAATACGTAGGACATAACACTATACCAATTTAATAAACATAATACTTGCAAACATAGATAAGTCATTTAGAAATAGCATATTATGATATGAGTTTCTCTGTAAATGAATAACAAATTTTTATATTAAAATAGTAAATAATTTTTTTTTTTAATATTAAAATAATAGGCACAACATATAACAAATTATTTTATTATATTTGGATGGGCAATATAGATTATAAATTTCCTTTTTAACACAATAACACATTTTAAATCATTTTAATTCTAATTGGTAACTTTATGATATAATATTTTATTTTATTTTTTTTTTTTTTTTTGCTAAATTTTATAAATACATAATATATTAATATTATATTATATTTTTATCTTTATTTCACAAAGAAAAAATAATATAAAAAATTGAATCAATAACTTTAAATTAGTTTAAACTGTTGATAGTCAAACAATAGGCAAAATAAAATACAATAATAAAAGCATAAAAATAATATAATAATATTTTTTATTGTTTTATAATAAAATATTTAGAAATATAATTATCAACACGATACTTAGTTTAACTAATACTTCGTGAAAATTCGTGAGAACTTGATGCAATACCACCAATTTCGAAACTCAGATTTTGGATGACTCTGCATGCAGTATAAATACCTCAAGTATTATATAGTTATTTTACATATTAAGCAACACATATATCTTTAATCGAAATAATTAAATAGGTATCCAACTAAATACGCATTTTTGTAAAAAAATATATTTAAAATGAATATCTCATAAAACTAATTTCATATTATATTATTTTATTAATAGTTTCAATTACATTATTCTAAAACAAATGTAATAGTTCTTATGAAAATGTAATATGATTTTATGTATAAATTGTTATTATGTTTAAGTAGGTAGTACTATGAATTATGTTGACACTCAAACTTATTTTTGGTTTTAATATGACATAATAATTTAAATTATTAACACTGATCAATAAGAAAATATTAAATTAATATATCCTTACCAACAAAAATAGTATAATTGATAATAGTAACCGGCAACCTATACAGAAATATATATAATGACGATAAACGTACTAATATTTATATATTCTAACGTTATTAATTTATTCTATATCAATATTATTCACGTTTTTATGTACTTAAAATATACTAAAATAATGAATTTAAATAATGGCAGGGACAAAGTTTTGTCTTGTATTTATTGCCATGTCTGTTAAACTTTATAATTACAAGTCAAAAACAACCAATAACAAATATAATCACCAATAATTCCATATAACAGTGGACTTATACTAAAGTGTATAAGCAATTACTAAACATTAAAACATTTAATGAATCAATAGTGAGCTCTAATGGTCTCTTTAACATGATTTAATGGACCATGATTAGTTCATTATGTTTTAGTGAACCATTATAAATTAATCAATTCTTCATGCAATCCAGAATTAATGTATTATAAAAATAAAATAACAATTTAACGTTTCCAAATTGATTATGTTTTCATAAAATTTTGTAACCGAAAATTATAGCCTAAAACATTTTATAAAGATAAACATTTATGCAAACTGCATCGCCGTATAGTTTATACTTACTTATCACTCTTAATCCAGAGCTTGACTAATACCTTATTCAACAATTCGTTGGGTAGACTAATGGGGCTGATCAGGACGTGATAATTAACCAGTAAAAGAGGAACATATATATTTGAACCGTGTCTTACACGTACAAGCTTGGAGACGTGGCATTGATAAATGATATTTGTATGGTCTGTGTTTCAGAGCGAATGTCACGGTTTTTCACTTTCAACAATATTTCTTAATGTGCTACGCGTTTAGGTGTAAAGACTTTTGATAAGCTATTTGATGTTAGAATATTCCAAGAATAAAACTTTTGTATTATATTATTATTTATTCACTGGTTAGATTACTGTTATTAGTTAACGCGCGTAATTTTAAATAATTCGTTGCTGTAAGCTAATTTTATTTTATATAACTCACTATTTTTTTTATCATAATAATATGATGATAATAATAATTTTATTATCCCCGAAAAATAATATCATATACTTGACGATGTTGTTGTTTTTTGAACTAATAAATAAACATATAGTTTTATTATACTTTTTTGATATAAAATTCTCAGCAGAAAAAAAGTTACTCAGAGTATGGAGAATAAAAACAAGAAAAATTTCAAATAAAACAAAAAATACCATGTACAATTAATGGATTTAGTTTTTATTTTTATTATTTTTCTCAATAATGCTTTGACATTTTAATGTAATACTACGTAGCAGTTGAGATATTAGATTCATAAACTATTTGTCAGGCGAAAAACAAAACCTAAATTATTATTATAATAGTTATAAAATTCAACTTGAAAATAAATTGAATCATGAATTAATTTTTGTTCGGTATATTTGTATTGAGGCTAAATGTGTGCACTCACATGCATTACATCATTAATGAATTATTAACTAATTAACATATGTTTTACAATTTGTTATTAAAAAAAATAAATGATATAATTTTATTGTATATATCATTATTATAGTTTTAAATGTATTATGTGTTGTTCTAAATGTTCTTAAATCTTCAAATGTTTTAACTTAGATATTTTAAACCTTGTTTGTGATTAAAATTAACATATTTTATGAGAAAAGCTAAATAAACTCTGTACATTCAATTTAAGTGATGTTTGTAGCTTCCCAACTTTAATTTACGTTTTGTTTGAATATGTTATATTATATTACGTTGATGGAATTTATTTTGATTTATATATTAATTTAACCCATGTCTAAGGCCTTAGTTTACTTCTACATCTGTTTAAAATTATTGAGTTAACTAAATACTAATTATACTAAAGTTTAAATAATTTTGTCTCTTTAAAGTTATAATTTAAAATTATGAAATCAATGTGCAGCTATTACATGTAATTTATACGTTTTTGTATTACATCTGAATATACACCTAACAATTAAATACCTATATTAAATAACAATAATTTTAATCACGATCGTGCATATGTTAGCAAATCTGTCCATTAAAAAAGTTATTTAATAGTAATAATCATTATATATAATATGTTGCGCTACTTTTATTCTACTTAGAAGTCTGTTGTGTATCTTGTATTACATCTATATTGGTAATACTGTAATATAGCCAATATATGCCAATATACGAAATAAGTACGTGATTATGCATAAACCAAAAAGAAGCACCATAACAATTCTAAAAAGAACTAATTTTTAATTTTATAAAATATTCATCAATGAAAAAAAATGTTATTATTTAGGTATCATTTAGTTATTATTTAGGCAGTGAGTTGTCAACATTTGAGCTTCATATGCTCATTAAAAAATTAACATTACTATACGCTTAACATTTTTTTTTTTAATTTCAGTAAGAAAAACTTATGCGGTAGGTTTCTTGTATTTTACTTTCAACTATTAAATATTAAAATTTTATGAATTTTTAAGTACAAAATAATTTGCACGTTTTAATGATTTTTATGAACTGTGTCAACATTTCTATTTGAAACGATTATAAAAATAAAATACTACCCATTGCTGTTTATTTTATTAATATATATACACGAGAAGGCCGATACTTTTCAGAGCTTAGGGCACCTGAAATCTTAATCCAGCCCTGGCTATGGGTACCGTAGCTCCTGTGTCACTTGTAAATCGCGCCATTACGCTACCATCTATTGTTGATACTTACTACAGACGATGATTTCACGGTATATTGCAGTATGCACACTATGTTTATATATGTAACTTTACATTATAAGTTTCCTGTGATTTCAATCAGATGACCACTGTTCAGTGAACATCAATCGCACTGTGGTTTGCTCTGGGGATAATGGGTATAGAGACAGAATAGTATTTTCCCAGGGAGTAGCACACTAGCAGCACGCTTTTTTCATATCATCACGGGGGTTGGACGTGAAAACGAAAAGGATTTTCAATAAAAGTGACGGTACTTCAATAAGTCTGCTTAATGGCTTTTGTCGGAATGGGATACCATTTGTGTTGGACACCGAATTGCTTGTTGTAACATTGTCACATAACAATTGGAGTACTAGAAAAACACCGTAGGTATACCTCGTACAGAGTAGCTGACAACTATGTTCGTCATATTAAATCAACAGTGGCAATAATTCTGAAAACAAAAATGAAACAATATCACAAAAGTTAATATTTCATTTGATAGCTGACTAAAAATATTTCAATAAATTGGATTTACAGCGATTTTACACGAGACAATGATAATTAATAATCAATAACATTATTATCTTAAAACTTCATAACTCAAATAATACTTAAAAATAAAATATGTATTCAACAAATAGTTAGTAGATTAGGTAGGTACGTATAATTAACTCTCATTTGGACATAAAATATACATTTTAAAATTCAAAAAAAAAAGGATAATAAACTAAATTATGGATTAAGATTATTAAAAAATATTTTTAAATAAATTATTTTAAGTTTCATTATTTTTACATAAAATAGTAGGCATACTTTGAGAATAATTCTGTTTTTTAGAACTCAAAAACATTAATTGTATGTACATAATACTGGATAAATGATAATATATAATTTAAATATAAACACGTTGGTTAATGTAAAATATTTTCTTAGTATGCCTACCAATAGCTTCTTCACTCCTTTCAGAATCTAATACACAAATTAGTTTATTATGCATTATGGTAATATGGTTTTCCAAAATTCATACAACAAACATTGTGGGAATTATATACACAGTAAACATACCTTATTTAATCTCCCATATTTTAGTGAAATGGAATTTGAGAGATACTATATAATTATAACAATTAAATAAATATTTCCCATTTCTATTATATTTTTACAGTTCTTTTTCTTTAATGGCTACGTGTTATTTTTCACCTTTTTATTAATATAATTATAAAAGTTCAGTTTATAAGTGGATAAGGAACATTAATAAACTTTATTCGTGTTTTGTATTATTTATGTATAACTATCACGCTTTAGTATACCTACTAGTACAATGAATAATCGATGGAGTTAAGTTACTTCATAAATTAGTATAAATAATTGATGACCAAAAATGGTATGAAACGATAAAAAAAAATACATTTTTAATATTTTTAAAGTGTGTTTTGAGTACTATCGCCTATTGGAATATTAAATAATTTATTTTAATTATAAATTACATTTGAAGATTTTTGCGTGGCTAGTTAATGAGTATAACAATATTTATTAGGTATATATAATAACAATTACTCACAGTTTTGTGAAAATATTTAAATATTTCTAATAATCTTTTTTTATATACGTCAAAATTTAAAATACCTATTTAGTAGATAATATGAATGCTAATTATTATTTATTAATATTTTATTATAAGAAATAAAAATAAAACCTTTGCATAATATTATGATTCAATTAATATTCTTCATTAATTTGTGCACTATTTTAGTTATTTTTAGTTTAAACAGCGTGATTAATTACAAGGAACTCACGTGTGTTAATTCCGTCTTAAATATGACATAACATATCTAAGTTTAACAGAACCAATTTTGTGTTGATAAATTTAATACTACACTGAATTGACCTATTATCAAATTTATGAGCAAGAAAATTGTATATAGAGCATTCTATAGACGTTTATTGATAATATTTACATTTTGAAGCAAGTTATGAGAGTTTTAAAATTGTAGTATTTTACAAAGACTATGTTAGTTATATATAATAGTTATACATAAAATAATAATATAAATATGAAAAGATTAGAAAATTTGGTAAAACAAAAACTATTTCTGTAATTTTATAAAAAAAAAAGATATTTATAACACTTAAATTTAAATAAAATGTATAATAATAAAGTTTATTAAGCATCAAGATATTTTAATTAATTTCTTTGTTAAACATGTTAATAGTTATTAATTATATTAAGAATGTAATATTTGATTATAATTAAAATTTAACCAAAAATATACAATTTTTGATTTAACTAATCTACTGATGTTTTAGAGATAATAGTAAAATTATAACTTATGATATTAATTACGAGCGCTGATCAAATAAAAACAAAATTAAGTAAAATACTTTATTTAAATTAATTGTTAATATTTTTGAACATATAATAGGTAAACATTTGTAAAATGTTCATAGCAACTACTATAGTCTTATAAAAATATAATAAAACATTAATTCCTTCCCCAATTTATATTTAAGGGATGATATTTGAAAGTTAGAAAATGCTATCATCTATAAACATTGGTTTAACATATTACTGAACAACATCATATTAATATTGTTATTTCAATTTCTCAAAAAGGGTTTTCAAATTTGTATTTTTTCAAAACAACAATTAAAAAAAATATATATCTTTTAAGTTATTATTTTTAAGTTTTTATTTTTTTTAATCATGGTATACATTTTTTAATTGTATATTCCTTGGAATATTTTTCCAAGATTTTAATTTTGTTCAAGTAATTAAATTGTTGTAAATATTTAAAGTTTAGATAAGCGGAGTAAAGTTACCCCGAAAATGTTGGTTCTTCACACCGCTCATCTATACTTTAAATAGGTCTAATTAATTACCGTACAAATTCTTATACTCATTTACCTATATATTTTAAACTATAACTCAGAAATAATATAATGAATTTCCTCTATTTTTCTGGATCTCTCTGTATAGCTTATATATAATACTTTAAACCTAATAAATAATAAATTTCTAGTAAATATAATGATATATTTTAGTAATAATATATATTTAATAATATTGGCAATTATTCACTCAGTCATTAGCATTTTAAATTTAACTTATAAGTAATTATTCTCATGAGTAAACAAGAATATCACTATATTCATATAGTATTATCAACAAGGCTACAAATAAAGAATATGAAGAAAAATATATAATTTGTTTAACAAATAATTGCTTTGTTAGAATTAGGATTTTAAATAAGAATGCGCTAATAAAAAGTACTTTAGAAGCACATTTAACATAATTGATGATATTAAAATTCATAAAATTATTAGTTTAGTAGATGCTATTATTGTATATTGTATGTTTGAGAGTTAACACTTACCTACATAGGCGTAGAGTTATAAAATATATTGGGGAGAGGGGATTTAAATAAACTTTCAAAAAATGCATTTATGACTTAAAAACTTTAAAAAATAAATTTTTTTCAAAGAATAAAAATTGTGTATTGATAAAATAAATAAATATTAAAATTGAGCAAAAAAAAAAATATTTTTATTTGACATGTAGAATTTGTTAAAATTATGTAGGTACGTAAATAAATATAAAAAAATGTGTAAACAAATTAAATTTGAAACATTACATTTGTAATTTCACTTTACAATAAGAATATACTGCATAATAAATTTCAGCCTTGTATAATTTAAAATCAAATTACCTGATGTTATATAGCTCAAAATTAAAATGGTTTATGTTACGTAGGTAGTACCTACCATGATTATATTTCAATAAAGTCAACTTTTTTTAGTCATAATACGAAAAATAGGTCAAAAATATCTTAAAAAATTTAAAAATGTATTAAAAACGTCAAAAATTCCCCCCCCAAAAAAATGTTGTAGTTAAAATATAAAGTACTTGAAACACTGGAAACAACGTGTAAAACATTCCAAAAAAAAAATGCAAAAGCGTTGAAATCCGAACACTAGTAATAATATAGCATTTATGAAATTGTTAATAGGTTTAACCCATAAAAGATAGCAATAATAATCATGTTGAAATTGGAATAATTGCAAAAAAACATTTACATTGATAAAAGCCGAAAATAACAAAAAAAAATGATTTATTTAGAATCAGAATGAATCAAAACAAATTTATGAATAAAAATTATATTTCTATCTCATAGGTATGGAAAAAAAGAAGCATATGCTTTAAAATCCGAGCCCTCTTAACGACATTCATGATCTAGACATTGCTAGACGCCCAGATCAACTAAAAATTAAACTAACTATTGTTAATTTACTAGTAATTTAATTAAATGGGTTTATAGTAACATTTGGTTGCAATATGCAATTGCAACAACAAATAATAAAAAAAAACACCATAATCTTAATGAAAATAGGACATTTATTTTTTTTTTACTATAATTCCAAACGTCTATTATTTTTGAAGTGTATATTTATGATATTATTTGGATCAATATTATTTGAAATATCTCTTTCAATATTTAATATTAGCAGGAATGAAAATCGGTCTAGTGTCATAGTTGACCATATATATGTATTGGCACGTCTCATTATCAAAGACGAAAATTACCTCTCACGTCTCACATGATGCTGAAAAAATTATGAAGATTAGAGCTAAATTTAAAAGTTTATATACATTAGAAAAGTTGAAATTTTTATTTGTTTTTAAACAAATTTATTTGATATTGGTGTTCCGGTTCATTTTTATAATGTTGAATATAATTTTTGATGGAAACAAAATTTTTGAGACCAATTTTTAATCGAATTTTGATATTTGGAAACTCAAAACTGTAGCAAACAGCGGTCACGAGTTAAGAAAAACAAAAAGCAATCGTAATACCCGGTTACTATGTCAATCGTAATTTGGTAATTGCCATTTGGTCCATATTTGATAATGATAGGATATCAGTTTGCTAACTTCTATCGATCATATTATTATGACTCGTATATTAAATATTATCACCAATTATTAATTACATAAATGATAATTTTGGTATTATTGTCATTTACCACAAGTTCAATATAATAAGAACAATTTATCTGAAAGAAATAGACAATAAATAATAATAAATAATTCTGGAGAAATAATATTCACGATGGGAGGCTAATCTCCCGCAACCCCTCCCTCTAGATATGCCTATACTAACTGAAATACTAGCTTTTATATTTTCTTAAAACCATTTTGTAATATTATTATGATTAATGATAAAGTCATGTATTTTCAGAGCTAAAATTATGTAATTTATTGATTGTAATATGATATTTACATAATTCTATTTTAGACACATATATAAATGCTTCAAGTGTGTTTTTTTTTTTTTGTTAATTTGTAACTAATTTTTATAGTATATGAAAGCACGTATTTTATACATTTAATTCTACTCTAGATTAAGAATTTCAACAAATAATTTTTAAAATCGTCTTCTAAACATCTATATATAGTAAAACCTCTGAATAGCGGACACTCGCGGGACCGACAAAATTGTTTGCTATTGAGAGAAATTAATAAAATAACATGTATATATTTATGTCTAAAAATTTAAATTTTATTAACTTTTTAAAAAATATCTTACTTTAGGTTTATCATTAAATAATTTTTACAATTATTTAGACGTAACAAAATATATTATATAAAATTACTTATTGAAAAAAAAATCTGAAATTTTAGTTTGTTTTTTTTCTTGTATTACAATTTCCTCAAAATTAGACTGGAGTTGATTAACTAATGACAATGAAACTGCGTCACTCTTATTGAGACAAAATGTCTTCAGCCTATTCACTAACTGCAATGCTTCTTTGAATGTTATTTTTTCTTCGTCTACACCGTCTGTACTAATCTTCTTGTTCTACGTCATTTTTTTATTCTCACTTATGCCATAATTGATTATGTCTTCAATGTTCAATGATAAGTATTCGGTTTGTAAGCATTCATCAATAGAAGAATAGTCCGGTGCATTAACTGGACATATTGTTGAAGCTAGTTTCGATAACTCATTATTCAGATCCTCTACTTGTGTTAAGTTACCAATATTATTTGACCCAAGGAACGCAGCTTTTATAAAACATTTAATAAATGTTTCCTTGTTAATTTTTTTGATAGCCGCTGTAGTCCACGTAACTGCCTCAAGAACCGTCACATTTGGTTTTTTATTTTCGTTATCTATAGACGAAATTACATGTTTTAAAAGACTAATGCGGTAGTGAGTCTTGAAAATTTTTATAACTCCTAGGTCAAGAGGTTGGCAAGTTGAAGTTACGTTTGGTAGAAGGAATGTGAGTTTCACATTCTGTAAATTCAAATGGGGATGACTAGTCGCATTATCAAGAAAAAGGATAACTTTTCGGTTTCGGCCTTGCATTTTTCTATCGAAATCATTTTCATATATCGAAATCGTATTCATTAAATTACGATTTAAATAAATGTCTTTATTGGTAATAATATTGTCATAGTACATATTGTATTGTAAACACAATAAGTTCGTATTTCTTGGATAGCTGTCCATTATTTAGATATATTTAAACACTTTGGACTACCTAAACCTATCTGCGTCCGTTATTCAGAGGTATCCACTATTTAGAAGAGCATTATCCATTATTTGCAATAGGACTATGGCGAGACTGGAAATTTTGTTCGTTATTGAAAAGTGTTCGCTAATTAGAGGTTCCGTTAAGAGAGGTTTTACTGTATTTACTGTAGTTTTTTCCTACACATGGAATAATGTGTAAAATGATAATTATAGAAAGATTATTATTGTGTGGATATTATATGCAATAAATAAAACACGTCATACAACATAAAATATTTCATTAATCATTTGGTGTATTATTTATGTGTAACACATTAAACTACAACCAACCTCAGTTTTATTTAGAAAAATGATTTATTATTTGCTTAATATCCTACTATCTTGACTGATGATCTAAATAGTTTATGCTATAGCAATTATTATTACCTATTTTATATTCGAAACCATATTTTTATAAGTAATACAATATTTGATAAGAATTTATACGTGATACAATGACGTTTAACTAAATTTACGATTGTTATTTTTTGTTAACACGTATTCATTGTTTATTTGACGTATAGTATGTGAGAATATGTTCTTTCTATGCATTTATAGTAATTTGATTTAAAATTTAGGAAATTCGACGTCTCAAAATTACAACTAGTTCCAACTTTCTACCATAAACCAACCTCAAAGCTTAAAATCCAAAAATTTTTTCTACTAGAAAAAGTAGAACCACAAAAAAATAACACATCATTATATAAAATTAATACATTCATCGTTCCGCTCAATGTTTAAAATAAACAAACCTAGGTAATTTAATACAGAATAATTTTTTATAGAATAAAATATGAATTTTTTTCTTTCAAACAACTAGCAAACAATTGTGTATTAGTATACTTTTTATAAGTTAAAATAAACAAAACGTATAAATATGTATTTTAAAGACTTAATTTCCATTAACTATAAAATTAAAAATCAAGCCAAATTCTTAAGGCGTCGATATTATGTTGAATATGAAAACAAAATTCAATATAAATAAAACAATGTTTTTAGAAAATACAAATATTTTTTTTTTTTATTCATAAAGCATTTAAAATAAAACAATAAATTCAAGCGTATACAATTATGCAGGATAAAAATATATCCTAAATCAATAAAATAATTGATTCTATTTTACTGTGGCTACATTTTCCATAATATTTTATTATTCATGTTTATATTATAGGTGCCTACAATATAATAATAATTATTATTATTATTATTATTATGTCTATATAAAGAATGTAGAATAATTTTCATTATACGATTACTGTCAATCTCCATGCATATATTTATTTTTAAAGCATCATGTCGCATGTAGTCATTCTGTGGTGTGTTCGTAGAGTAACGATTTTTTTTTATGATTTATAATGTGTCAAAAATGGTGAAAATTCGTTGCATGTGAAATTTTGTGTTATATCCGTAAAATAACAAACTATTGGTTTAACCACGACTACTTAAAATAAAACCCCATATACATTGTATAGGTACATAAATAACATTATTTAAGATATTTTAAAATAATTGTAATTTATTTTAATTTTATGAATTAATGAAACTAAATAAAATACTCATAGTAAACTGATTTAAAATAATAATAGTGAACAATAAGAATCACCGATAACTAGAAAAGATTAATTTTTTACACAGATTAGCAACGAATTATAACGATAAAAATACATATTTATTCTGCACAATGTTCAAGTTAATCTTAAAACATGTTTCAAAATCAATTGATTTTTAAATTTAAATAATAATAATAAAATGTATTATAATTTATTCGACAAATACTCCACTACCTATATAAATGTATAATATTATTTATTGAATGAGTTAAATGTTTCTTATATGAAATAAGTACAATTCATACAAAATCATGAATATTATGTATATTTTGTTTTGTAATTAAAAAGTATAAAAAATTTTAATTTTAATAAATACCTAACGCTTAAAAACTAATTTTAAAATTTAATAATAATAAACTAAACACCATAATTATTATTATTAAATAGATTTTGAATACAGTTCGTCATTCAGTAAGTCACTGTAATGAATGTGTTGAATTTTTATTCAATAATAATTCATTAAATATGTATAATATAAATATAAATCACGATAAGCGATTGATAGCCATCGTTATAAAATATATATATAATGATAATTATATGAGCAAAAAAATGTATATTAAATATTGTAAATAGTCAATTCTTAATCTCTATATTATAATAGTTTATAAAGAGATTTGTTTATACTAACTACAATTAAATCTTCAACATTTTAAAAAGTTTTATATTTATAATAATTTGAATTGATATAATAACGATAACATACAACATAATGGGTACCTACGTTGATTTAAAAATATATTATGTCAAACTAAAAAGTTTGTATCCTTTTAATATTAGTATAGTCATATTATATCTATTTGTAAATGAACCCTAACGAGATTTATTGTTAATGTGCTTATAATTTCCTTTAAAGTATCCATAACCACATAAATGAATTAATCACAAAGTTATATTTTAATCTGGTAATAAGGAGAGACACAAATTGAATTATTTCTCAAAGCACTGATTATATAAACTTTAAACTTGTATTGTTTGCATAGGTACATTTTTAAAGTTATTTAATTTCATTATTATACATACAGTAAGATAATATATATCTTAGAACTCATACCACTAATTCTCTCTTAATGATATTATTTTACAGAAAATTGCTTGTATTATAAATATATATATTTATAATATCATACATTTGATAACATTAAATTAAAATTATGTTTTGACCAGTTAAAGAGTGATATTTTGCTATGACTGTATTATTAAAAAGATATCGAGAAAAAAAATGAGTTTCAAAAAGATCACTGAACTAAATTTTTTATTGCTATATTTGATTGAGCTATTGCATTTGTTACTAGAGACTGAAACCGGACTAAAGAGAACCAATTTTTATAACCCCAAAACCCTTAAAATATTGAAAATCGAAATCGAATTTAAATAATTTAAGATAACTGGCATTGAAACTAGAACCCATATTTTAAAATGAAAAATATGGAGTTTTACAATAATAATTAATTTTGTTTAGTATCTTCTAGAAAAAACTTTTCTAGTATCATGAGTGCTTTGATAAACTAATATTATTTTTATTCAGAGTCATTTATATATTGTGAAATCTCAAAATTTAAATACATCTATAATATAATTTTTTATTTTGTATAAAAAATGAAACAGATACTGAAGAATAAAAAAATGTTTGAAATCGCTTAATTTTGGTTTTAACCGGAACTCTCGTATTAACCTTTAATTTAAAATCGGAACAAAAACCAAAACAAAAATACCAAAGAATTACTAGATATCCTACTAGAAAAAGTCCATATCCTATTTACCATTGGTCTACATTCGTTTGATACTCCTTTCCTTTCTGACAGTCTACTTCAATTTTAAAACTACAGTATACTGTTGATATTAATTATATTTTTAGACGTGTCTGAGTTGTATGATTATAAATATTATCGTTTGTATAAAATATAACAGCCCCAATTGTGTAACACCAATAACATTTCAGTTGATGCGTATTAACAAATAAAAATAAAAATTGCTATAATATTGAGTAAAATTGTATAAGTATAATACATATTTCCATACTTCTACTTGTTTATTCTTAAAACGAGTACCTATTACCACTTTTTTTAATTATATAATACTAAAATACAATCATAAAAATTCAACTTTCAGCACAAAATTCCAATATTCAAAAAATCCACACATGAATTTTTAATAAAATAAACAACAAAAGGCTTTTATCATAATAATATGATAAATATTATTTTATTAATTATTTAAGTATTTTAGGTTTACTAATATGGCAAATAAAGAGTTTACTTTTTGTTGTCAGTTGTCACCTTTAGGTATGTAACGTATAATGGTTATAGCCACTGTCAAAAATAAACTATATTTATATATTATTATGTAAAGCAATTTTATTGTTCACTATTTTTCATGTGGATTACATTCATAAATTATAGTACAGATACAATTCATGTATACACAATGTTTAGTTTTAATAATAATAAATATTATAATTTATATATATTAGTATTATATTCTCTTTAAAAAAATTCAATTTTAATACGCCCACACTCACTTATAAAAATTTAAATATCAATAAAAAAAAAGGTTGGCAAGTGGGTACCACTCTGCTGTACAGTAGATATTGAGTGAATCACTTTCACGAATGTGTTAAATTAATATCAATTAAAATTCAATGCAAATTTCAGTCTGATCCGGCGAAACAGTCCAACTGTCACTCTACCCATATTATCAAATAATGATAATTACTATCATGATATTACAACTTATAAGTTATAATTATAATAGTTATGTATTAAGTATTTTTTTTTTTAATTTATAAATTGATTTACAAATAATATTTTTGTTTTGTGAATTATTTAAATATATATATGTGCCTAATAATAATTAAAATGTATAAATAATTTATCATATCAGAAATTATTACTTACTGTATTTTTGCTTAGGAACAAAGTACTAAAAGTTTAAATCAATACTAAGGTGCAACGTGAAAAGTAAAATATCTTGTTGACAATTAATTTAGTCATATTTATTATTGTTTCACCGTATTTGTCTAGCAAAATTAAATAGGAAAACATATATCATAATTAAATAATTAGAATATACAAGGTGTTATGATTTTAAAAAAATACAAAAATATGTTTTTCTTAAAATCGTTCTACGGTGATTTACAGCGTTTTTGCTCACGAAGACAATATTGCTGAAGACTAGTTTTTTCATATTTATTTAGAAAGGTCGCAGAACAATGTAATTGATTTATAAATATTATGTTATATGCTTAACACTAGAAAAAATATATTTAATAAACTAATAAAAATTTTACAATCCATCAAAATTGCATAAAAAAATCATACTTTTGACATTACTTTTAACATTTTACAATATTTGCGCTTTGTAGTACTTTTAATGATTAAGTAACATATGTATTACCATTGGAACATTTTATTATTTTTTAAATATCATGTATAGATTATATATTTAGGATGTCTATTTTGGATATTTTAAAATTATATTTTCATTAATCTCATGATTTTTAATAAGAATTTTAGTTTTGAAAAAAATATTATTTAATAATTCATAATTTAATTTTTTGATATTATCTTGTCCAGTTTTCTGATAAGACTTATTTAATCAATAATTATTGTTATTCATTCAATAAAATTCTCGAAATTAAAATAGTTATTAAAAACCGCGAGGTTAATGAAAATAAAATGTTAAAACGTCAACATTTTCAGAAAAATAAACTCTACAAAATGGCTATCTTCAATTTTTTTGAAAATAATTAAATAAAAAAAAATTTTAATTTTTTTACCAAAATATTAAACTAAATCAAAATATGAAATATTTGTAATCCTTGATCTTGTGAATGTTATAAAACAGAATTATGATATCTCTATTATTTCAAGAGATATCACAATGGGTAAATCCTCATGGTCGCGGGACACCTTATATATATTAAACCATTCTGAATGTAAAATGTTATACTTTTATACTTTACATCCAGTATTCTGGTAAATATGAATTTAATAACTAATATACGACACGTTTATCGAATTGTGAAGTTAATTTTATAGATACATAATATTATTATGAATTTATAATATTCAATAAAATCATACACTTTTGACTTTGTATCATTGATTCATACAGACATAACATTACACTGGTTTAAACCTTTAAACTTTTAATTATGTATTTGTTATCACGAAAAAAATCATGATTGTTTAATTTAATTTTGGACGGAAAACAAATATATTTGAAAATGTTATTAGTTATTTTTTTTATATTTTTATTTTCTATCAGTGATAAACATCGGCCCATGACGGGACGCGTGATATTCTACTCAATACATAAAATGTAAAATTTTATTAAAAGTATATATATATATATTATAGGACATTATAAGTAAATCCCTAAAGCAAGATCGAAACTTCAATTTATAAACATGAATATTGTAATGTGGTCTTATATGAAATAAGAGAATGATGGTGAAAAAATGGTAACGTATAACAACTATACGGTTTCAGTACTTTTATGGGCAACGAAAATATTATAAGTTTTTCAACGGTTAAAAAAAATATAACAAAATAACATAATATTATAATAGCTATAGGTTAGTTTTTTGTTCCGGTTCTGTCATTTCTAATGCACCGGCCGGTATAATATAATATTATTATTTGATTAGTTTAGTGCGAACTCATTTAATATTACCTAACGAGATTAGTGACGAGAAGTTAAATTCTAGGTTAATTTAGGTTAATTCCTTTTAACGATATAATTTAGACTAAATAATAGTATGTTTACAAATAGTTACATATAATTAAATCTAATTTTTATTATTTAATTTTCTCGCATAACGTTCTGAAACCTTTCACAATCATATAAATTAAACTGAAATAAGCAATTATTAAATTCAGCTACCTATGCATTAAGTATATATGTAGAGGGAAGAGGCGACAGTTATAATATCAACATAATAATAATATTTAAAAACAAAAATATTTTCAACACGCAGTGTTGGACAGTTCGTGATAATATTATAAACATCAAAAATAATATATTATTTATGATTTTTCACTACGAAACAATGTAATGGGGTTACCTAGTACATAGTACAATAACCAATAAATCTCTACATTAGTATATTTAACCATTTTTGTTATATTTTAATACTATAATTGGTTTATAAATATATCATATTAAATTGATATATATTTAAAAAACACCTTTACCGAAAATTAAAACACTTACCTGATACAGATATGAACCTATTTAAACAAGATGTGTTATAGGTAAAAATAAATTAACAAACCAACTGCATCTATGAAATTGAAACACGAAATATATAAAACATCTTACAACAATTTACATGAAAACTGAGTGCTCAAGTAGAATATCACTTATCACATTGTAATTTAAGAAGCCTAAATCAATCTACAATACGTGTTAAAACTAAAGTAAAATAGAATCCTAAATCATTTTAATTTCTATGTAAACGGTAAACCCTGTATCAAAATTTCGTTCCGTTGGATGTGTGCCATCCCAAGAATCGCTTTAGTTTGAATAAGTTCAAACTATATAAAACTGAATAAACTGACTCAAATGGTAAACGAAAAGCATTAGTTATACTCATAATCATAAATAATGATAAGGGTCATTTACACAGTGTTTTAGGTTTAGCGAAACATTTTATAAAGATATATTATATGCATTTATACTTATCATTAATTATAAACAAATTAATAATTATATTTATTTTGTAAATATCATTTTTATTTTAAATATTATAAAAAATATGTTATGATTTTCAATTTATTGCATTTATTAAAACATAAATAAACTCAATGTATCTTTGATACTATATTTAGGTAGTACGAGTATGTATCTTCATAGTATTTTATTTTACACACAGATGTAACGAAATTGCCTATACGATGCTCCGTAAAAAAATATGATTATTGACGAAAATTGAATTTTCTACTTTGCGCATAAATAGCACCCTAGAAACGGGAACACAAAGGAAATACTGCAATGAACACAATAAACTTAGATTTAAACATTTAACATATTTTTTCATACTGCGTGACTTCAGTTACTTGCGTGAGTTCAAAAAGTACTTTAAAGTTTATATTTATTTTGGATGTTCTTATATAACATAATTGTGTGGAATTCAATATACATTGGTACGTAGAAGCTAAAACTATACTAAATTGTGTACATTATACTTGAGGTTAACGGTATATACTGTATGATGATATACAAGTTTTTAACATTTAACAAAGATACAATTTAAAAAAAAATGTTAAGTACTTGGCAAAGACACAAGTGTAGTTGATAAATCTTGTTGAACGTTTTGTTAACGTTATTATTTTCATTTTTAAAAATGTAATTTTCTATTTTATTAATATATAAATGTGTAATGGTATACATTTAAAATGTTTAGTATAAAAAATGGAAGAATATGAAAAAAACTATGTAAGAATATACAACATAAATATTATAATATAATGAATTACTCGATTAATAGGTATATTTTACCAAAAGATGTGAGACAAAACGTATTGATAAAAAGCACTGTATACAATATCAAAGTAGTTAAAATGAATTTGCTGTATTTTATTAATATAAAATATTACTCAATGTATTGACTCAAATGAAAGTACTTTAACATAAAAATAATAATAATTCTTACTAATTTGTTTTATGCTTTATAAACTATGGTTATCAACATTAGAAAATAATGTATACCTGTTCGTGCTCAGTAATCCAACAGTAATATCTAACTCATTTAAATAAAGGTCTTTAACTATATTGCTACAACGTAATACAATTCGTTGTAGTTCGATTCTTCTCTGGATATACGTTATATGCACATGATCTCACTGAAAAAAACATTGGTTTATCGATGTATTTAATTTTATCCAATAGGCAATGAGGTATATTTTATAAATTACAAAAAATTATAGTTAAATATTCTCCAATTTAAAATAATAGTATCGTGTTTAATAACAATGACTTAAACTTTAAAATTATTTTTACTCAATTTAAATATAACAGGCATTTAAGTAAAGACATACATTTTTACATTATTTCTTAGTTCGTGCCTGGACACCGTAGAGGCCACACGTTATCCGCACACCGTTTTTAATAGCTACCGATAGCAGTAATAGCATCAACTACGTGGCACTGGTAATGTATAATATTAACACTTAGGCATAAAGTCCACTAAATAATCACTGTATCGTAAACTAATCCGCGCCTACGGGCGATAAGCCCGCTACTCACATTCGATAACCGCACACACACTAACAAAATGATTCCAACAAATTCTAAACACGAACGCAAAATACCTCCTATAACTATCAGGAAAAATAAAATAATACGCTCAGACACCGACAATTCTGAACCTCCAACTCCCAACTCCGATACTGAATTTAGATCACCAAGACACACGTCAAAAGCCTTCGACCTGCCAACCAAAAGCCCCATCAAGCCCACACCAAATCGTTACGCTATACTAGTCGAAAACACCGTAATAAACGATCAAGAAATGGCCAACTACAGCAACGATAACGCACACACCTCACAAACAGATAATCAAAGCAATTATAACTTTCAACCACAAACAAATGATAACACTCTTAAAATACCACCGCTATTCATAACCAATATAACAAAATTCACACAGTTTAGACTTGAAATATCAGAAGTAATTACTAACGATTTTACTGCCACATCCAAGAACGATAAAATAAAAGTGAATATTGAAACCGTAGACGACTTCCGTACCTTAACCAAATTCCTCGATGTCAAAAAATATGAATACTATACATACAGATTAAAAAACGAAAAAGACATTTCCGCAATAATTAGAAACTTACCCACATCAATAATAGAATTTGAAGTTATGGAAGAACTAAGAAGACTAAATTTTCCTGTTAAATCCGCCTTAAGACTAAACAACAAAAATAAGACACCAACCCCACTAATGGTATTACAGCTGGAAAACAACCCTTTATCACAAGACATTTTTAAACTAAATAAATTACTAAATTGCATAATAGTCATCGAACCACGCCGAAAATCAAAAGATCCTCCGCAGTGCACAAATTGTCAGAGATACGGTCACATTTACAAATCGTGCAAACTTCAGCCTCGTTGCGTAAAATGTAACGAACCACACCACTACTCTAACTGTGAAAAATCATCAAATATACCTCCTACCTGTGTCAACTACAACGAAACGCACCCGGCAAACTACAAAGGCTGTGTTTACTTCAAAACAATCAAAAACAAAAATTTAATCAACTCCCAAAAACATCCACCAGCTGAAAGCCAACCGATAACAAACCCAGCAAGAAACGAAAATGCAATTAACTCTACCACAAGAACCTCAAACCCCACATCATATGTAGATATAACTAAAGGGAAAATAAACAGCACAAATTTATTTAGTTCAGAACAAATACCAAATGTTCCACTAAACGATAACCTACAAAAAACAACCACAGAATTTATTGAAAACATTTTCCAAAATATCCAAAATATCATAAGCTCTATCTTCAACTCGATAACAAATAATCTATCTCTTCAAAATTTAAATGTCTGTAATTAATTTAAATGACATTAATTTAGTTAACTGGAATGCCAACGGCATCAAATCAAAAAAATCATCACTAATGGAATTCTTAACGAGGCATAAAATAGACATTGCCTGTATTACAGAAACCCACCTAAAAAATCACAAAACGTTCAAGTTAAATGGTTATAACATCTACAGAAAAGACAGAAACCATATACATTCATCCGGAAGAGTAGCCATCTTAATAAAAAAAATATAAAGCATTATCAATCAATTACTCCCAATATGATTAGCTTAGAGGCCATCTCAATAACTATTTCAACAAACAAACATCAAATAAAAATCATCTCAGCTTACAATCCACCTAACAAAAAAATCCAAAAAGAAGACATTTCAAAAATATTTGATAACCACCCAACGATACTCCTAGGTGACCTAAACTCTAAAAACCAAATCTGGGGGTGTTTAAAAACAAACCTAAATGGAATCAAACTTCTTCAAATCACAACCAAACTCAGAATACTAATATCCCCACCATCTAAACCAATCTTCCAACGATCTGGAAGAGTTCCAGACATACTTGATATTGCACTAATATTAAACCTGCCCACAACTTTTCATCATCAAGTCATAAACGAGCTCGACTCCGATCACGTTCCAGTCATCACTACTCTTAACGAGCCTTTAATAATGAACCAGAGCACCCCAAAACTAATAACTGCACCAATTAATTGGAAAACGTTTAGAGATAAACTAAACACAAACCTAAGCTGCACCAGACAATATAAAAATCCAGAAGACATTAACACTA
>JACXSJ010001551.1:0-84822 GCA_014851325.1 Pentalonia nigronervosa
ACCAGAACTTATACGTGAAAACTACGTGCGAAAGAGACAACGGTCGCAGTCAAACTAGTGGGATATAATAATAAAATCTACGGCGTCTGACGCTACAGGGAAAACAGGGTAAACGCAGCGTCCAGACGCCGCGTCTAGACGCTGCGTCTGGCTGCGTCTGGACGCTGCGTCTAGACGCTGCAGGGAAACCGTACCTTTATGCATTTAAATAGCTTTAAAAAAGTCAAAATATATTGAACATTTTATGTATATAAAATGCTAATATAAACACTCGTTGAATATTTTTAACTACAAAATAATTTACAAATGTTCTATATTTTAAAGAATTTTCATTAAAATTTGAATTTTAAATGCTAATGAAAGAACATATACGTTATATTTTTACGACAAGCCGGTTGCCAGTACATATATGCCATTTATAGGCATATGGCTATATATAATTAGCAAATTTGCACATTATAAGAACCATTGTTTGAATTCATCTAACGTAAGATCTTTTGTATTATATTCATAATGTTCATTTACTTATACAAATACAAATTTTAAAATTAGTTGTTAATCAATTTGTCATCGCTAGCAAGTGAAATTCAATACCTACCTACTCAGTATAGATAATCGTAAATTGTAAGTCAAACTCTCGTATTTTCTACAGTTTATAATGAGATTTCTTACTCCATTAATGCGAAAAAACCTTCCACCGAAACGTTTCATACGCGAAGAGACTAACTATTTAATATTTTCACACATTGGCTTATTTGATTTAGATACCAACAATACGCATAATTTAATTTTAATTAATAAGAAACATCTTTGAACAAACAAATTATAAAAGTAAGTACCAATAAAAAATTTAATTATTTTAGTTTAGGTAAATGTGCAGCCTAACTATTAGGTTTAATAATTAAATATTAAGTGTAAGTTTAAACGCATATAGGTGCCTATTTAATATTTTAATTAAATATATTAAATAAATTTAAAAGATATAATAATACTACTAAAACTTACCTGCAAGATAATAATAGTATATCCACCAATATGGTTATATTAATATCACGTTCCACTCTGTGTACCCGCATTGAATACTAATGATAAAAAAAATCATAGGCACCTGTTAAAACCTAATAATTCATTACTCGTATTTATTCTGTACATGATTATTAACTTTTCAATAATTATAGGTACATTTATACAATAACTTAATTCACAAGGATAGAAAACAAACATTCGTTTTAAAAATCATTTAGGAGAAAGTAAATATGTACCTATGAGTATCATGATTCATGACACATATTGTACATAATAACATTATAGCTACATTATAACGTATTCCATACGACTTAAAATTTCATTCTAAAAATCCTGAAATTCGTAGCAAGAAGTTACTATAGTGGTCTTCAACCGGTGGGTCGCGACCCAAAATTGGGTCGCGTAAGCTTTAAAAATGGGTCGCAACAGATCTTATTCTTTATAAAAAAATTTTTATCACATACTAGGTATATACATTACCGATAATAAAAATAAAATATTTTCTACATGAATCAAAATTTGTATTTATTTAGTTATAATTATAACAGTGCATTTACAAATTTTACAATGGTAAATTTAGCTATTTTGTCTTTTTTTTTTATTTTTTGATGTGGGTTGTGAGTCAAAAAGATTGAAGACCACTGCTATAGAGCAATAATTGTCAAGACTCAAGGACGGATCCGTGGAAGAAGGAGCAAGGACCATTCCCAGAGCACACACGACTCACGTATTATAGATAATTCTAATTATCTAAGGATAATTAAAAAAAATTAAATAAAAATAATGAAATCTTTATTTATTATATTTGATATTATTTGTAGTTGATAGCATTTATACAAAGAACGTTTATACGAAAAATTGGAATAGTTTACTACTATTTATTATATTTAACGACCGAGTGTCCGCGTTTGGGAATTGTTGTTGTAAATAACAACTTATTCATAAACCCAGGACATTTTTAATAAATAAAGTATAAGAATTTAAAAATAAGAGAAATTTAAAATTATACTAAATATATGTATTATACCTAAACATATGTTATACATCTTTACATATATCATATTATTATTTTTTTAACTTTCATATATTAGACCCTCTATAAATGATAATTCAACAATAAGCGCAAATGATATATTTGAAAAATGTACAAGATAAATTGGTGGCGTTATTCAAATGAATGTTTTTCTTCCCCCCCCCCCCCCCCAGTTCATCCTCCTCCACCGACTCCTACTCACTCATTGCTTTGAATCGGTCCCTGGTAATAGTAATGATTTTGTTATTCAAAATGTATACTATACACTAACTATTGTCTAGGTATTTGTATTATATTTCTCGTGGCGTTTTTTTTTCTGAATTCGTTGTTGGTAACTGGTAGTTAATAACTGTAAACGTTAAGGCTGGCGTAATGGTGATTTAAATATTAAATAATAACCACTACTGGTCCATTTGTAATGGACCGGATCTTAATTTCAAAGAAATAATACAAATACATAAACAGTATATAAATGTAATATACCTATAATGTAGTAGGTAATGCATATAAATCGTGAAAAAGTATGACTGTGATATGCCTGTGTATTGGATTAAACTCAAACAGATTTGTACATACCTAGTACACCAGTTACCCGGTTTTCTCTTTTGTTATTTTTTTAACGTTTTTCGAACACGTGAACTCAAGAAATGTACACACTTAACAATACGAAATAAAGGATTGCGTGAAAAATAATATTTTTTTGTGAGTACTAAGGTTAATAAGTGTTTACTACGAATCAATTAAACATAATGTCATCAACAAAAATTAATTTGAAAAAAAGGGGAGAAAAGATGAACAATCCATGAAATAAAGACCTGTTTCGACAAGATGGGTCGACACTCTACGAGGCCTGGTTTGAAATGATCAGTTCCCGTGGCCGGTCCTATATGTAAACATGAATTGTCCACATAAGACGACCACAGCAACCAGTTCGACTATGGTTTGATGAATAAGCAGCGATAGGAACAATGGCAACCGGCGACCATTGCTCGGTCGGCGGGTTTCCGAGGAGGAAATTTTGTGAACCGCCACACCGGCATCCGATTCGTTATTTGAGGACGGCGCCTCAACCGTCGTAATTCGGGAGCGAGCGGCCGGTAGCTGTTTAACATCGCCCATCATTACTATATTTTTTTATTATGATCGATTGAAATATGGAACTATACTAATTTTGTAACGGTAGTTAACCATGTATATATTGATCAGAGACGGAATAGTTGGTTTACGTCTTTTTTTATTGGTATAAAAAAAGTTTTTAGAACCGCACTCTTATGCAACTATACTTTTGTAGAAGTTTACCATTTCCCGTATACTGTCGGGCTTTTGATGTTCCCCCCGAGACGAGTCTCTACTTACTTTGTTGATTGCCGTCCGTTCTATTCGTCCGTCGCGTCGACAACCGAAGCCTGCGAGCGGCGACTAAGCCGGTCAAGGTCAATGATATGCCGTAACCGACATCCGCGGAATAGTTGACAAGCCGCCGTACACCTCATGACCAATATCGGTCTGCACACCACTGCTGTCACGCTCGTCGTCGTAAGCAAGTGCATGCAATATCCCGACAGAAATAGTTCGTTATAGGCCGTGGCCGCAAAGTCAAAATTAACAGTAATTTCCTCGACGTTTACAGCGGTAATTTCTGTCCACGGGAGAGACCGTCGTCGCCTCCTCTACAGGCTTGGCAATCGCCTCGCCAATGTCCACGGACTGCAACCACGAATTAAGATGATTAATTAAATATAATTAAGATGATTAACTAAGATCTTAATTCATGACTGCGGCGTCACCGCGGATCCGGCTCCAGAGGAGTTGCGTAGGTCGCGTCGGAGACCCTTCACTGCGGTTGGTTTTACACGATATTACGCGCTATCTGCACGTGACTGCAGACCGGCGCCGTTACCAGTAGGACTTTCCGCCATCATTAGAAATCCCTGCGTCCGAAGATTCATTCTGCAACGAGATTGGCGTCACAGACGACGTCGCGACCATCTCGTTGACAACATAAGTGATCACCATTCGTGATGATAGCTCACGTCAGCTCAGTCTCGCCTATACTCGTCGTGCGCTTTTTTCTTTTTTTAATTCTTCGGTTTCTTCAGCTGGTCTTGTACCTAGCTCTGCGGACCGGCCTATACAACCGCAGCAAATCGATGTTGAACATTTGGCAAAATAGTGAGATGGCAATGTATAAAATTCGGCTCCGTTTTCGAGTTACATTCATTTATGACTTATAAGTTTACAGGTAAATCGCGTGAATACGGTTTTCCCGCGGTGATCACGATTTTGTCATTCATCATCATTTATCGGGTAATGTCAAGGACTCAAGGATTGGATCACGAGAAGAAACATCATCGGTTCATGTACCTATACACAACAAGTTTAATACATAAATATATTATATAATATAGGTGATGTAACCATTGCGTTATAACTTAATATTTATAAATAATTGTAATGTTATATACTTGTACGCTCGTGCAGAAGTAAGATTATACCTAAAGAATGTTTTATTTGTGTTTTTTATACGTGCTTTAAATAGTTTAAAAAAAATCAATAACAATATAACTTTAACTTTGTCTAATCAATTATTTTATTTACTATAAGAGTACTCGTATGATCTATAGACTCAATATGCCTATAATATAATATAATAACTCTGTTCCAGCAATAATCTATAACCAACTTAAATGTGTACATTACGCAGATTGTACCTATACGTATAATAAGAAGTCGATGAAATATGATAAACTTGTATATTATATATATATTCCCAATATGTCACATTATGCAGTAGCGTATTCAGTTTTTTTTAATTATAAATAACAAAAAATAAAATTCAAGTTTTAAATTCTGACCATTTTTCAATTTTTGTAATTTTTGGAAAAATCAAAGAGATTGGTATATGTTTACGAAAAAAAAAAAGTAATTTTCTGGAGAAAAAAAAATGAATATCATTCATTTATATCAGTGGTAAATGTATATGCATTTTTAGTACCTAATGTTGTTCATTGGCACAATACTAAATGTACTCATATGTATGAAATATGTATCTCAATGTATTAGGAACACTGAGTCTTAACAGTTTACATAAAAAAAAATAGATAATTAGCATTGTAACGTCATACACTAATCTCTTTAATAGGTTGAAGACCTCTTCAATTACGTATCACCAGTCTTAGACAAAATCGATTTTTATTTTTTGTTAACTATAATACAATTTTCATAAAGGAACAACCATAGAAATAAATTTTCATCAAATATTTAAATGTATTAGTCTTACAATAATGTGTTTTTCCCCTGTAAATTTTAATGACTATTTAGAATCAACTCCTTCCCCCATAACATTATTTAAATAAGATATAGTTAATGTATTTTTAAGATTCTTAGCAGAATGATGCATGTATGGTTTTATAATGATGTGTGCTGTTTTTTTTTTTGTCTATCATCATCTTTTAAAGCAGTTGAGAATAGTTTCTGGTAGTAAACTGTTTTATTACAAAAAATTTTAAATACTTATCAAAATAATAGAGAAAATGAGGATTTTTATGCTAAACCTATTATCAACAAATTGAATCCAAAATCTATTTTGTTTTTTGTTGTAAATCAAAATGAATAACAGTGGAGACTAGCAATTTTCACAAAATTTTTATATTAACATTTTCTAAGATTAATATAATTTAAAAATAATCATGGTCTTTTTGTGTTATTTATGTTTATTTTGTTTAATGTATGTATGATAATTTTTTTTTAAGTTAAAAAGCTTAGCAATGTAATACAAGGTTCCTTATATTTAAATAATTGATACCCTAGATAAAAAATATCAAATATACATAATCACAATTTTTTTAACAACACAGTCAAAAGTCAGTTTTAATACATTTTTCAAAGGTAACATAAACCTGTAACATACTTATATAAGATAAATAATTGTAATATCAATATATCAGAATTCATTTATGAACAATTATATGAAATAAGATTCCATAAACTCAGTACATGTATAAGAAAACAAATTTTAACAAAATTATTACTTATGTAGTTTGGCACAAACTAACAATAATTTGTTAAAATTAAGCTAGATATATTTTAAGCTAAAAGAATGTATTTATCATTGATAAACACAATAACTCCATATAAATATATATAAAATAACAATAAATAATAAATAGTATTTTTAGTAAATAAAGAGTAAAAAACCATAACATAAATACCTCAAAATTTTGTTATATCCAAAAGAATTAATAACATAATAGAAATAGGAGCTAGAATCAAAATACATTTCATTTTTCGATTGCTTCGGTGATATTTTTCTGCTTTAATTAATTCAGCTGCTCCTTTTTTGACTCTGATTTCAGTTTGTTCGATATTGTAGTCTATCCGATCTAAAACACTACCCTACAAAAACAAGATATGCAATTAGAATCGTATACTATTAATAGAAACTAGATAAACAAAGCTTATAATATTTAAACTGACTTGTTGAACAACCATATGTGCAAGGTCTTTAAATATGTTATTAAGTTCAAGAACAGAACTGGATATCTGATTTGCTTCACGTTCCCACTGAACAGCCATTTTAGCATTTTCTTCTTCAATAAGTATAGCAGCAAATGTCTGTGTTTGATTTGGCTGTTGCATCTGTAACTGTTGTCCAAAAGAACTAGATGAACCATTACTAAACATATCTAGTAAATCAGAATTTGAAGTATTTTCTTCGGTTTCAAAACACATTTGTGATGACATAGCTTCTCTATGTTTGATTTCTAAAAATAAAAGTATACATAATAATAATATAGTGATATAAATTATATAACTTATTTAAAATTACTGTTGAGATAAATCTGTTGTGAATTTCGAAATTCGTTAAACAAATTTTGTAATGATGACACTAGAGCAGATGACACATTGTATGACAGTTGGGATTCTTTGTTGCCAGACAATCCACTTGAATGTAATCTGATTTGTTGAATTATTTTTTTTGTCGAACCAAATATCTGTATAGTAATACATTTGAAATAGTATTAATAACTAATAAATAAATTTATATATGAATAATGTATATACTCTTGTAATATCTAATGTGAGATCTTGGATATGTTTCTCTTGTAAGTTAGAATCATCTAAGGTAGGCCTCAATACCTGTGCATCTTGTAAGGATTGTAGTTCTTTTAATTTGTTCTGTAACCTGAAATTAAACAATTTTAAACATGTTTTGAAAATAAAATATTATTAAATTAAAACCTGGTAATTGAATATTGAGCATCTTCAAGTAATCCAGTCCATGTAGGTGGAGATTTTTCCTGAGAACGCATTTCAATAGAATTTGTTTTAACCATAGAACGACCAGCTTCCATTAGCGCTGCTTTGTCATTAATACCTTCATCACTATCTGTATCATAATCATTGTGTTTAGATCCTTGAAATGAATATATTCCTCTACTTTGGATGGAATTTGTTCGCATTAACAAAAATATGTCGGTTAGGCTTCTAGTGGCCATATTATTTTCAAATTGATTTTTCTATAACATAACCAAAATAATAAATGTACAATTGTATATTAGATAATCAAGTATAGAACAAATTATATAGTTAAAAATATAAGTTATGTACTTTTGTTAGACATATAAAAATACAATAATATACAATTAGTATGGAACTTTAAAGTTTTGGTAATGAAGGATACTTTATAAATTATAATTACTGATGAACTCTTTATTTTATACAATGTTTTTTTTATTTTGACTTTTAATTAATAAATCTAAAATAAAATTAAAATACTTCTATATGATAAAAAATAACTAAAAAATTTAACAGTGAAGCGTTTAAGTAAAAAGTAGGTACACATAACCAAATATTTTGTGGCATATATATTTGCTCACATTTTGATTTTATATAATATATACCTACTGACCTATTTACTCATAGTTAATAAAATATATACTAGTTATAAGTTATTGATAATATTTCAAGTGGAAAAAAAGAAAGGCAAGAAATACATTAACAAATTGCTGATCAAATAGATATAGATTTTAAAATATCATATTATAATATACAAACAATTCTTACCTCAATGTATAATAAATCTTCTTGAAATACTAATTTGTTTTAAAACAGTATAAGAATTAGAAAACAGTGAAAGAACATATGGATAAGTCTAACTTACAAGTTAATAGCATTTTGTTGTAAATTGACATACCTGTTATCACTCCCTTTTATTTTCATTTCGTGTTATCTTGTTATCGTGTTATCACCATATACAATATTCTGGCTCCTCTTTTTAAAACGTGGCCTCATCATCATAACCGTATCAAACATAAAGTAAAAAAAAAATTCTCGAGGAAAATAGTTGAATATTATGTATCAAGTATGACCAACTTTCTGATAAGTTGTTTTTATAAAATTTTAGAAGTACCGAAAAGCAATTGCACAATTTATTTATATGCATTTCATATAAATATTTTAACAAAATAGGATAAACGAAAAATAACAATTTTACCGAAAACCGATTCCATTCCAACTATGAAAAGAAAAACAGTGTTGCCTAGAATCATGCACGGCAAAATAATATATTCTAAGTACCTGTAATATAATATATATGTATTACCTATATAATTTAAAACTGTTAAATATATTATTTTAACAAAAATTATAGACATAAAATAGATAAAATTTAATGAAATATACAAAAATTATCGAAAAATATATATTATTGCCAAAAGATACACTCCAGTATCATAATTGCTCGGATACGAGCCATTGTTTGGTTGGGACGTTCTGCAGTTAAATCCCAAATTATATTTTTAAATTATTAAATTTGCAAAAAAAAATCTAATAGAATAAAAGCTATCGATTGTCACCACAATTAGCTAAACATTGGACTTAATTAACACTAGACGCTTCTCAATAGAACGCATTAAGTATAGGAGTTATATTAACACAATAATACTAAGTTTATGTCGAATAGTTGAATATTACTTAATACACTATAATTTATAGTTAAAATATTGTTAAAATAATGTTGAATTAAATAGGTATATTAAATTCTACATTATTTGCACGTGTAAAAATACGCACATGTATAAGTGTTATTTTGAACATAAATATGGAGTTAATTATCTAATTAAATGTTACATTACTTATATCATATATGTTTGTTGTTAAAATGACATCAATGTATTATAAAAACAAACTTCTAAATTATATACACGTGTTTCAAACTATTTTCAAAATCATGTAGGCATAGATGCACAGGTTCAGGCTCTAAGCCCCTCAAACATTTCATTAATACTTTAGATTTTCTAAATTTTTTAGGTATTTATTACTTCCATCACAAATACTTCGTTGAGTAACTAAGGCTTCAAACACTATTTGCATATATATATATATATATATTAAGTAAATTTGTTTATAGAAGTTCATATAGAAGTATTACGAATTGTCACGAGGGCTAGACTCGGTTGGACCGGCGAGTTACCGAGATAATCTTAGTGGGCCGGTCATGAGTCATGAGTGTATGGCCCTAATTTTTTATTTTTATATATGATAATGAAAAATTAGTACAAACATTAATAGAAAATATAATTAAATCGAATTATTAAACCATACAGTAACTATAGACAAATGTTAGAAATCCTAAAAATCGGTGCAGGACCTATATCACGCTGACGAGGGCTACATTACCAATAAAACTTACCATAATGATAAACTTAATAAAATTTCCCCTGAATTAATCGGTTTGCTAATAGTTTCTACTAAAGTAGATGATCATAAATTATTATTATCTTTCATTTATAAGATAAGATAAAAATAATGTTTATTACTATAATTTTATGTTCATTGAAATTGTAAAATCGTTAATTCCGTCTATCTCCCCTGCAAATTGACATAGATGATAGAAATTATAATTTTACGTCAATATGATAAATCTATAGATATATAATACAACTAAAGATATTAGATATTATTTCTACAAAAAGTAATTTTAAACTTTTATTGTCATGAATCTATTTACACCATTATACGACATGTTAGTATTGTGATATAAGTGAATAACGTAATATATGATAAAGTATCTATTATAATAGTATAATAATATTGTTTACCACGTTTTGGTGAAAATTATACCAATATACTGTATATAAGGTGCCAAATTATAGAAAAATGAATAACTATCATTGTATCACAAACTTAATAAGACGTACAGCGAATAGTGCTTTCGCTGCCCCTGACAATTTATTAAACAGGCTCCTATTATATAGTATGAATAATTATACAAATATTTAATTAAAAAAAAAAACCAAAACATGAATTTTCAACGTCGATTGAATGAAAAGGGCGCCAAGCATTTGAGCATATTGACTCAAAAGCCATGTTTGAGTATGTTTGGGTACAAATAGACACAATGTTTGAACATATAGAATAAAAGGTATTTTATAATTTTACCTGGTTAATCAATGAACGTTTGGACATACATATATAAGACACATTTGGTTACACATCATACACACGCACGATCCACAATAGTGGTATACCAGCTTTATTGCTCGATACATTATCTCCAAATGTCCAAACCAATTAGTATCAATAATATTATTTTACGATTATTATAGTACTTGCGACTACAAATGTATACTTAATACACGTACTGTTATCGATTATTTTTAATTTTGTGAATTTAGACTTAATAAAGACGAAAGCAAAATGTTTTGTTGTACTAATCATAATTGTGTGTAACATAACAGCGAAAATATTTCACAACTTAAAATTGATAATTTTCATTAATAATGGAGACCATAATCATGAAGCTCTATGTGAAGAAACTGTCACAAAACAAAAAGTAATGTCAGTATTGAAAAGGAAGACAACTACAAATTTAAATGCGAAACCAAACAAACTTATAAGACATGAACTTAAAAATTGTTAAGAATCAGGTAAGTTACTTGTAAAATATATACTTACGGATATAACTATGTACATTTATCCATAGACAGCTGATAACCGTTAAATCAGGCCACCGTACACATTGTTAGATGCTCTTAATATACTTTCATATTATAATTTAATGATACGATAACAGGCGAGTCCATTTTCTTTTAAAAATAAGATACTGTTTTCCTTTATTGTTCATTTTTCTCCAAATATAAAAATATTTAGCCAGCATCAGTGTTTAAGTGCATTATATATCAGTAAATTGCAAAACGATTAAATTTCTATGTTATACAAAAAGTAAAATAATTATTGATTTGTCTAATACTTCTTTTCTTTAAACAGGTATTCATTCATTGTAGCAATGTCATAAAATTATTAAAATAAGTACCAACTTAATTGTTAATAATTTAATTTAATTTTTATTAAAAAAAAAAATTATATATAAAATCTATATATAAATAAGCAAAAAGGAAGTGCGATCACTGAACTGTTTCTTCTACCATTCTATACTTGTGAAATTACTTGTAGCACATATTCTTATTATGCCTAGGACATAGATTATATATTTCGAATTAAAAAATAAAAAAATAATTTTTTATTTCTAATAACTACTTAAAATATAATATAATATGACTTATAAGTTCATTTTTGTTAATTATTTAATTTGTATATATTAAACATAAACATTACCTATTTTTATTCCTAATTCCTAATTGGAGGTAAATATAATAAAATATGAGTGTAAATTAGAGTGTGGTGCGGTCGTATGCTCAACTGCGGAAACGCTCTGAGTGTTGTACGTACCGGCCGATGTTGCTAGTTCCCGGATGGGTGACCACCCGGGTTTTTAGCAACAAATCCTTGCCACACATACAAAACGTGTTCCAACCCAACCGTTCCTCAACCCACAAAAAAAAAAACCTACTATAAAAAACCTACAAATAGCTAATAGCCATAGTTGCCGGGCTTAAGATCAATAAAAAAAAAATAAAAAATAAAAAAAAAAATAAAATATGACTTAAAAGTATATTTTTTGTAATTATTTATTATTATTGAATATAAACGTTATTTTTATTCATAATTCCGTATTGGAAAAAAATAGTTTTTTTCCCACTAGAAAAGATGCTGGATCAAGAAAATAGACATTTTTTTTTTTTGATAAGAAAAATGTTAACGACGGAAAAAAATAAAATAAAGACACATAATATTGTAAAATCAATACATCTTTCTTTCTTCGCTCAGATTCTAAATAGCATCATAGTAAAAAAAATACATTCATCGCTCCAAAAATCTTATCCCGTTCAGATTATAATGAATAACGTTCATTTTGATATACGTCATTACTATATGTATTTAAATGATGCTTAATTAATAAATTTAATAATATAACAGTTATAAATTTTAATTTATTTAAAATATTATTATGGCAACATTATTTTTGCTCGGTTTCTTCAGGTTATAGTGATTTTGTTATCACAGTTGGAATGGAATGAACCCCGTCACGTTCCGAGTTTTAGTATTACTCATAAAAAAAAAAGCTGTAACATACGTTAAGTTGCCTATCTAAAACGCCTTATGAATTTTATACGAAATGTTGAACTTTAAATTCAAAAAAATAAACTATCATATTAATATTATAAGTTTTTGGTTTCATGTAAAATTTAATGAACACACTTTGGGTAGTATACATTAATAAAAACCTATCAGATTCCTTGTTATCTTTATAAATTATAACTTTACCTGGATAGGTTGGTTCTTATTGTAATATATTCAAATAGGATTAGAATAATAAATTGTAGAATATTAAAATTAGAATAATAAATTTCCTTCTTCCGTCGGTTTACAATGATGTTCTTATAATTCTGTGATCGCCGATCACAACTGAACTAAACATTTAATTCACTGTGATTATTGTCTACTGACTTCTATTTAGTATGGTTGGCTGTAGAGTAATCCAAAATCTTATAATTCATTATTAATATGATATTTATTTAAACAATTAAATGTATTATGCAATTCACTAATATATCTTATACCTATAAGTATTACAAGAATTTCTAAAACGATGTTCTAGCTTGGTTTATATTAACAAAAAACTTTATTTATTTATTTATTTTTTTTTTTTTTTTATTAGAATTAAGGCTTCAACTACTGAGGTCATTAGCCTGTTTGTCGGTTTTTATTGTGGGTTGAGGAACGGTTGAGTTGGAACACGTTTTTTGTATGTGTGGCAAGGATTTGTTGCTAAAAACCCGGGTGGTCACCCATCCGGGAACTAGCAACACCGGCCGGTACGTACAACACTCAGAGCGTTTCCGCAGTTGAGCATACGACCGCACCACACTCTAATTCAAATATTTATTTATTTATTTTTTTATAAAAAAAAAAAAACATATTTTTCACAACAAATGTAATGACATAATTTATGTCATACAAGTTTACAACTTTACTATAGTATTTATAGCAAATAAGAAATAACATAATATAATTTAACAATATTATAACTTATAATAAGACCAACGGGTTTTATAAAATTGTTTATTATCATTGTTAATTATTATTCAGTATACACACGTATTAATATTTAATCCTACAACAGTACTTTGTGCATATATTTAACGTGAAAGACAGGTATCAACTTTCAATTTTTAAATAACAATGATAGTTGTTTTATTTTTAATATATATTCTAATAAAAATAAAAAAAACTTGAAATTTTAATTATTTAACTTCAAATGTTTTTTTTAAATAATATGTCAGTTTTAAGTAAAAATAAAAGTTAAATTAAAATAATAAATTTGAGATGTATAGATGTATAGACGTATTTTAACCTTTTAACTGCTGTACTTCGACAAAGCATATTTTTTAATGAGTTTTTTCTAAAATAAAAAATTGAATTAGTTAATTATATTACATTATTACAGTATTCATTTTATTTAATATACTTAAAGATCCAAGTCAGATGTAAAGTTCTGTAATGCTAAAATAATTTAAAATTATTAATTTATGTAATACACAGACCCGAGCGAGCTTTGTCCCTCACACCTCTATGACTCCTTCAAATTATATACTAAATGTTCACTTTGTTTAAAAAAAAAACTATCGAATAAATAAAATGGAAAACTAATTTCTGATTTAGTAATAATTTTTTTTAAAGATTTTATGCATTTATACATTTTTATAATTCTTTAATTATATTTTCATTTTATCGATTTTGAACGGAGGGTTCATATTTAATTATGAACTTGAATATTGAACATTTTGATAAAAATATTATTTATTTATTTATTTATAATGAAAAAAGATGTGTAAAGTTATTAAAAATCAAAAAATGTTTATCTCAAAATGAAGAAAACAATTTTACAAGCAATAAAGTAAAAGGTGACATCAACTGTGATGGAAATTTTAAAGAAAATTCCAGAACAAGTAAAAAGAAAAATTCGCATAAAATATTTAAAAAAAAACAGTTAATTAAGATGCACATATAAGGGTGTCAAACATTTCAATCAATATGTAGAGTTAACTCGTTTTTTTCATACACTGATCTGAATGGTATGTGTAACACCAACTTATCTAACACTAGATAACAGAAATTATGGAATTAGTGTGTCATTTGATATTGGTGCAATAAACAGCACGCTAAACAGAACGGAGCAACCTTTTAATATTTAATATAATTTTTATTTTTGCAAATATAGGTACACAATACACATAAAGATATAATAAAAATAAACAATATGCAACACTCCCTACAAGCATAACTTATATTGGGAGATTAGAGTTCAGTATATAAGTTCTAGATAAAAATATACAAGTTATTATGTCAAAAGCATGTCAGAAAGAATATAATAGAAGTAGAAGAATTAATAAACAAAAAATAAAAATAATTTAAACAAATATAAATCTTAGTTCAAATATTGTTAACGTCTAAATTATACAAAAACAATTTAAATTCCTTAACATTTTTAAATTTAAATAAATTAATGTTCAATTTTTTACATAAATTTGCTCCTATACGATTAATGTACATTGCGAACCATTACTATAGTTATAATTGGTATTTGGTATAACCTGTGTGGAGATGTTGTAATTTGTAATTAATTGTTTTTTTCAAAATGCCATAAAATGAGTGGGCAAAATTGTATTGTGGGAATCAATGAATCTCTTTTTCAAAAAAACAAATATATAACCATGAACATTTGTTATGTGCTGATCTAAGAACCGGAAATAAAAAAAGAGCCCATAGATAATGACGAAACTAATCAACAAAATTATGGTTTAAGGGTTCAGGAGCCGTGGGTTTTGGTCTATGTTGGCATTACAAGGACCTTTAGGAACGCAGAAATTTTATAATTGAAAAACGGAATAGAAAAACACTTTTGTGAGTTATTTAAAGAGAAGTTGATCAGGATACGACAACTCATAGTGGCCAATGGAGGGCTTACACCACATTAAATGATACGGGTTTACTCATTAAACAGTGAAGTAGTGAATCATAGCAAAATTGTTATTAATCCAAGAGCAGGAGCACATACTCAGTCCATCAAGATTCTTTTGGGTATCGTGAAAAAAAAGATACAATATAAAAGTAAATGGAGCTTCACCTTTACTCGAAAGGTATTTGAAAGAAAAACGGTGCAGGCGATCACTATGTTTATTCACGGATACAATATTTGAAGATTTCCTTACGACTAATGAAAACAACATTTTTAGTATACTGTAAAAATAATAATAATAAAATGTGAATTCATTAATTATATTGGTGATTATAAAATAAAAATAAATATAATGTTTAAAAACATATTTGTAATTTATAAAAAATGATAGTATAATACGGTACTTAATTCAATACCATTCTTAGGTAGATCGCATACAACATAAAAAGTTGATGGAAAATTCATATTAATTTTTATGAGTATTATAATTTAAAATGTTGACGAAATCAGAGTAAATAACTATTTGTCATCAATTTGTTGTATTTAATTCAAAAACGAAAAATTCTTTAAATTTTCATTAAAATATGTTTATTTTAGTACTTTTTAAATATGGTATTTTAAAAATATTTTGATTGTTTTTAAACTGTTTATAGAAATTTAAAATTTTCGATGTTTTTAATGATGTTGGTTGGTAAATTTCTAGGTTTGCCCCCCTTCCTTAAAAAAAAAAAAATTCGCCACTGTACGCAAAACGATCGTCTTCGTTAAAATTGTATTTCATATGCAATGATTTATCATTGAATTCAAATTTATCACATGCGTTAAAGTGAATGATGACTGATTAGATACACTCGACACCTACTGTACAGCAGATGGGTTACCTACTTAATATTTTACCCATTTTTTATAAACAATTTTTCACTTCTTAAAATGCATTTGCTTTTGGGTGCCCTGTTTCTTTTACCATTTTATTTTTCATATTATATATATTTTAAGTTGGTTATTTAATTTAGACTACAGTCTCAATTTCTATTACAACATAATAACTACCTTTACTTTTTTTACTCATTAAAATGCATTTATCCACAGGTGTCCCTTTATAGTTCTTTCTTATTTATCTTTTTTTAACATAGTATTTACGTTCTTTATATTTTTGACAGCCCCAAATTTTAAATTTTTTTAATTTTCTCGACGGTTTCCTAGACATGGTAGTTATTATACAGTTATTATGGATTCGGGATTATTTAATTTAATTATTGGCATATTACTTAATAACACAATGTTTATGAAACTCATATTTATAAATGCATAATTTTATAAGCTTTAAAATGTATGATTGTTGGTTAAAGATATTGAATATGTTGCTTTTATATAAATAAAAAAAACAAGAATAATTCTTATTATAAATATTACACGGATTAAAGTAATAAAGTAAGCAACTAGCTGATATGACCGCAGAGCAATTGCTTTATGATGTGACACTTTTCTAGATGTTTTTGAAAGCGGAACTTGTCTTTTTATTCTATAAAGTCTAGAATTATTATAGTTCTTATTCTTATAAATGTAACAGTAAATCTTAAATACTGATTCTTGAACCTACATCAATCGAATTAATATTTGTATTTTGTAATGATAAAATTACATTATTTGTGTCTGTAAATAAATATTAATTATTATCTAAATTCTAGTCTAAAATACAATTACCTATATAATATATAGACTATAATACTACTATGGTATATTGTACATGCATACAAAATACTTAAGTACTCGCCTAATATTTTCTCAGTACTCACTAAGGTACCTAACCACTACCAAATTTTAGCTGTGAGACAATTATTGTCTTAGAATAATCTTCTCGTAATTACCCTCTATTCGCTATACGTACAATAATAATAATATGATGCGAGCGTCGAGCCGGTTGCCGAATTGCTCAACGTGCACAATATTATTGCCTATTTTTACCGTAAAACTCATTTCACTCGGCAATCCGGCAGCACTGCATTATCATTTCCATTGACCCGCTACTCGGTGTAGTTCGTGTGTGAGCGCCTCGTCGCGGCTGTATTATAGTCGTCATAGTGCGTGCGCGTGTCCGATTCTCCCTTTTCTCAATCAGCAGTAGTCATTCTGAATAGTGAATTCTGATAATCTGATTCAGTGTCGGTCGAACGACTTGGCAAACGGTTGTCTGTCGTTTGTGTGAGGTTGGTGTCCGGCGGCGTGCGCTCGAACACTGTTGTAATAATAATATTGTCCCATTCTCTTGTATTTTATTCAATCACGCGTCTTTCTTTATCATCGTCTACGTTGTTGTTGTTGTTATTATTATTATTATTATTATTATTGCCTTTTGTTTTACTGCCCGTCAACTCTTATCACACGCACCAACTTTGTCCCACTGCCGCGGCCGAGACAAAAACAATAATTATTCTTCGATTATAAAATATATACGACCACAATCATCTACAATAATCTTATATAATATAATATAAAATAAATAATTTAAAGCGTGTACAATACATAATATCTTACGGGATTTACGCAGCCAACCGTGACGGTGGATCCGCAGGCTCTCTGGTTGTCGTCGTCGTCGTCGTCGTCGATTATCTCGCACCGTAAATGAGAACGAAACCCGCCGTGAACCAGAATTCGTGGACTAACCGTCACTGACGTACTGTTATGGCTGTGGTCGGTCCGAGCCGACACTCCAGGGTGTCAATGTCGCTGATGCAGGGCTCGACGAATGGTCCAGTCGGCAACCACCAGCAGGCCAGCGCCTCTCAACAGTTTTTCCACGCTCAGCAGCAGTCCCACCATGCAGCACAATCGGCCACCGCACATCCAGTGGACTACAAACCCGATAGACCGATTGGATACGGCGCCTTCGGAGTCGTCTGGTAAGTTCACCGTTGATTACGTCCTTTTTACAAGGCCCGATGGTATCGCCACAGTCTTGTGCCCATCTACCACACTTAGCTTTTTACATACTCTTTTGTTGTATCATGAAATATCATCAGGCAGACGCGTAAGATGTGCCTATGATACTCATCGAAACTATCTGTGAGTCATAGATTTTGTTGTATTGGGATGGAACATCCCTCCACATTATACCGCTGTGGTCTGTGCATAACTTGTACTACTTAATTGCATTATATATATATTACTCAACAATGACTTCTTATGAACTTAGTAAGATGGTATTTAATGTAATATAATAAATGTACCTAATCTCTTATATTTTGATACCTAATTCAATGTGGTAAACCATAATTTCCATGACACTGTTTTTAAAGTACCTATATTCTTGTTCTTAGATACTTAGATAATATAAACCTTAGACTTCAAGTATAATACACTGGTATGAGGTATAAATTGTGCTAAAATCTAAAGATTTAATTATTATTTTAGTATTAACTGATAAGTGATGTGATAACATTGTTACCATTATGAGTTCCACTTTCCATAATATTATGTTACCTTTACAATAAATACTGATTTTATTATTTTAATTTAACTACCTTACTTATTTAAGGTTTATTTTTGTTTGAAATTTGGTTAGTTAGTTATTTGGTAAGCCCTGTGTTTATAGGTGTTTAACAAATTATTTTACGATGAATAGTTAATATGAAGCAAAATTGTAATTTCTGTTCATATTTTAATAATTGAAATAAACAAACAACATCTAACAAAGGTAGAATGATCTGTATTGACTTTATTCTTGATTATTTTATTAATAATTATAATTTATATCTATCAAAATTATTATTAAAGTAATTGGGAATTTGGTTGAAATACATTTCATCCTAAGAATTATTTCAAATACATAAATATTCATAAAAAAATGTGTGCCAAATACATAGTTACACCTAATTAATTTATCAATATTATTCATTATAAGGCTTATAAATATATAACATGTATGATGTATAGGTAGGTATGTACACGCTTATGGTTACAGGGGAAATTAGTAAAGGTTTGGTCTTCCCAGCAATTTTCAAGAGTCCAGGTCTAGAACTTAAATTAATGCATTTATATCTTGACAGAGGTATTGGAAATTATTGTACAATGCCCAATCATGAACTAAATACAGTCAAATATTAAAATGTAAATAAATATATAGATAGTACCCTATTATTTAGGTAGGTACCTTATATACCTTATATATCTTAAATAGTTGTAAAGAAAGCTATAGAATTAAATATTTTATTATATTATTGTGTTTTTTTTTGTGTTTTTATCATACTCAAAAATATTTTGAGTAAAAACAATAATGTAATCGGTTTTTTAATACCTAGAAATATTTATTTTGAAAAAGTATTGTAGGTACTTACTATTATAAATTAATTTAAATTTATTTGTTGAAACAGAATATTATCCTAAATGTTTAACTACCTATTACAAATTAATCTAAACCTCTTTTCAATTTATTCATCTGAAAATCAATTGCATAATATTTTAATTTTTTGTTAGTTTATGATTTTAGAAAAATCTATTATAAAAATTCTTTTACTCCAAAACATTTAAATACTGTTTATCATGTTGATATAGCATTAGGTTTGTTTTTTAAATATCTATCAATAGTGTGCATCTACTATTTAGTATTAAATATTAATCGGTAAATTTATAGTTACATAAAAATTTTACTCATAATTTCTAACTACCTTCTGTCAAAGTGCAAAGATAAATATTACAAGGAAAACTCAGTTATGCGTTTATGACTAATGTAATAAGTAATAACATATTATGAATTACTCAGTTAATATATTATTAATTTCAACAGAAGTCTTTATTACTATAATATTATTGTGAATTTTGTTTGTTTACTGTCTCATAAATAAGAATTTGTTTGCTTGTTTTTTCTATTGATACGCCTAAATTGTATAAGCACCAATAGAGTATTGTATGTATTTTTGTGTATGTAGTTAAGTATGTATTATTTTTAGAATTACAAATTTACAAATTACAATTGAATTTAAAGCAAGAAACCTTAAGGCATATAAATAATCAATAAAAATAAATATAATATTTTGTAATATTTATAACACTGATTAGTAATTTATAAATTTCCTGAATAATTAATGTATGTTTAAATTGTGTATAATTTAGGAGCCCATTTTATTCATATAAAAAGCAATTTAAAAATATTACAAATAAAAATTAGACATAAACTTAAAAAAATATGTAATAATACTCATATAGCATTAAAATGTTATTTAATATAACTTTATTTAGTTTATTTTACATTATTGAAACATCTATTTTTAATAGATAATATATAATATTGATAATAAACATGTTACATAACATCAGAAAAATAATAATATTCATTCAGGGAAAGTCTGTAATTGGGAAATTTCTGTTTTATGTTCTTAAAATTAGGTCAGTGGTAGGAAATGTTATGAGGGGCAAGTACTTTATCATATTTTAGTTTTTATTTTTATTTACTTAACTGAATATTGAGCACATATAATTACTTAAATCATTTTTTAAAGTAATTTTTAACCATTTTTAAATAGGTATGTTTAATTTAATTTTCAATAGTCAATAATGTTTAACAATAACTTCTAATTTAAAATAATTATTACTTATTATCCATATATATGGAAAAATAAAATAATAATGTTGACAAACTATTGATAGTTCTATTGATTATATTACCATTATTTCATGTTTCTTATCTATATTATTAATAACAAGATTATAATATCAAAGAGTCAATAATTTATGATAACACAATATAAATGTACCTAATGCAATTTTAAATAATTTTTTGACATATAAATTAAAATTATGAACTATACTTTTCACAGTTAAATAATATTCAAATTATTTTAATTTTTTTCTTTAGTAGTAGAACTTTTGTATAACAATATTATGTCAAAGTCACGTATGGTTTATAAAACAACCGACCATGATTTAGTTGAAGGTTGCTTTATCTTAATGCTGTCAGGTATTTTAAAAAAAATCAACAAAACAATTGATTTGTAAAACAAAACGATCTTTCAAAATTGTTAACATTTTTAAATAATGTATTCCAATGAATTTAATATGTACTTAATCATTTCTCAATTAAATTTCTTCCAAATAATATTTAAAAGAATAAAATATACTGTTATTATTATTTATTGGCCACTTAAAATATATAATATCTTAATCCACTTGAGGTCCATATTAATCCCTAGCTTATACTCAACCATTAATTGTGCTGCATATTGTAGACTCGTTGTAGGTATAAGCAATTAGATTATTTTATTCTGTATTTTATTAAAGACAAAACGTACTTGATTTTATTTCAGAAATTTAATAATTTTATTTATCTTAATTTATTTTTATTTCATGATTATTATTATTATCAATATTGGTGTGTATTTTGGTATAAACACAAAAGTACTAAACAAATAAAAATTGTTTTTAGTTGAGCGTGAGAACCTGTCTAAATAGTGTACAAGCCTAAAACTCATTCACAGAATTTTTAATATAAGAAATATTGATAATAAGTAGGTTTTTCACTATATGTTGTTCTAATATAACTACACGCGACTTATATGACCTACTAATTTAATTGTTAATGTAAAAAAAAGTTTTTATGCTAATATAATGTTCTCTAAGAAAAGATTGGCCATTTTAATATAGTATATTTTTATATAATATTCTTTGTTGTTATTGTTCTTAACAAAATAATAACAAAATATAGAACTAACCCAAAAAATGTTATACGTTGTTCGAGATGAAAATTGTAAAAACCCAAGGCAAACTGGGAAGCCAGATGTGGGCACATATTGTCTGTTTGAGGGATCAAACCTGTTTTTTTTTTTTTTGTCGTGGGTGTCTGGTTGTTTGGAGACCGACTTGAAAGGACTATAAGGGCTGCCTGTTGTATATTATGCTTATATAGCATAATAGCAGGTGTGATAGCCTATAGCTATGCAATATGAATGCAACCTTAACATCTGTGTACGGCGTAAAAATACCGACCAGTTATTGGATATGTCTGGACCTTTTTCAGCAGGTACCTACTTTCAGCTGCTTCAGAATAAAGTTCTCTAATAATACATCTATTCTATACTTATTTTAAATTATGTTGCACTACCTGATGTGCACTAAGCGTGTGCCTTCTTTGTGTACATGAAATAAATAATACGCATAAAAATTATAATGCTCACAAATCTTTTCGTAGGTGCATATATAATATTCTGTATAATATGTTAATATCATTGTCGAGTATATTTCAATTGGCTTTGTACGATAAAGCTATTAGCTTTTGTGGCACTGCCAGTAGTTTATTTTTTTGGTATTTTATTATTACTTAATCACTTTACAACGTTTTTGTAGCGGCCTTCTAAAATGATACTAATTTTTTGTTCCCCTTTAAACTTTTGGTGTTGGTCCTATGTTTTATGTTTCTTTTGTTCTCATTGGACAAAATCGAGGTGAATAAGAAAGAGACTGTAAATACGATATTGTTTTATTGTAGTAATTATTTCTAGTGCCCTTATAGTATTGCAGAATAGTTTGTACTGCTATATTTGCTTTTACATATTATATACACTTATATATTTAATCTGTACATATTAGACTAAGTCACCTACCAGTGAGGCCTCTTTCGTAACTTTTAAGGTTGCCCTGGTTTTCGTATCGATGTAAATGTATAATCAACGAACCAAAATCTATTGGGACTGGAGTCGCCCCATATAGACATTATATGCTTCGACTGTATCTACCCACATGTAGATGTTGTAATTCCTGTTGTTTACATTTATTTAATACTTACTGAAAATTTAATAAATTAATTTTACTACAATAATAGGAAAACTTTCGGTAATATCATATATAAGCCATTTAACTTAATATTTGAGTTACTTTAGATAATATTCTTTAATAATTTATAATTTATCTTATATTCTCGAATCGTATCAACTTCTAATATATGTTTAAAATTTTAATTTTCCTAAAATATCCTATGATTCATGACAAAACGTTGCTATATATATATACAGATATATTTATGCGCATTATCATAGTTTATCCATAATACATGGTTTTTGCATTTAGGTAGTACTTTCTAATAATATATTTAATTCAAATGATGAAACCCAATACAAATTAAAAAATAGCACATAATTGTCTTAAAATTAATAAATAATAATTCTTTAATTACTTTAATGTTTTTGATTTTAGACTATTATTATTGGTAGGTAGGCATATTATTATATAATAATCCTTAATGACAGAAAACTAGTTATATAGTCTCTCTCTCCATCGATTTGTGTTGATGACTGTAACACAACTGATTTAGTGATGTACTGTAAACGTTGTAAATATTCTAAAATAATGGTTTGACCATAGTACAGTTGTTATTAATAACATATATAATATCAACTTAACATAATTCAGTGCAAAAAGTCTTAGTGTTGAATTGACAAAAGTGTCTTATTGCTGAACTTTGTCTACACAATCGAATCTTCAGCCGAAATCAGGCGAGTATTGAAAATTCGAGATTTTTAGCAATGTATTTATTATTTCTTCTCTAGGCTGATGCATACGCCGCGTCGTGTAATATGACCTCATACGGACCGTGAAGTTTATAGAAATTAAAAATTGGTATTTTGAAATGGACAAACCTTTGTGCATGAATACATTTTATCAGTTTATAGATTACACACAATATAATATTGTCGTGGGTCAATGTTAACATTATCATGCTTCTGCGTGTACACAAGTATATGCACAACGAGTGGTGAATACATACCTACTATGTGTGTGTCTATATATATATATATATTATACAACTGCGCCGTTAAGTTGATCAAACCATATTTAATTTAGTGATCCGTTCGAGTAGAGTTTGTGTGCTGTACGCATATAATATATTAGTGGGGCAGACGATGGTGACGGGTACAACAACCGAGTAGGTCGTCGCTGCTACTACTTTAAATGAATCGATATTTACGCCGCTCGCATACCATATAGGCCTTCGTGTACTGCATGTATACCGTCGTTTAGAAGCCAACTGTTCTCAACAATGTCCTGTGTCAGAATAGTGTGTATATAATATAGAACGTGTGGAAGGATCATTGTTCACAGGGTATTTTTTTAATGATTATTATTATTATGTAAAAACAAAATAATAATATTAACCAAACGTTATAGTATATAGTTATGTGTGTATACAATAAATACAAAACCCGAGGAGAAAAAGACAAACCACTAGAGAATTCGACTGCGGTACTCTGTTGCAGTGCATGCGCATGCGTATACCGTTGTACGCAGCACAACACTAATTTCCCACGAAGAAAACCGTCATGTGACCAGACGCGCGTTACAAATAAACAGTTTCGACCTCCTCCCTCTACTCTTACTCCGTGCGTCTTATACTCGTATCTTATGATATTATATATTAGATGACCTATACGTGTATTTATTACTTGCTCTTGTTATATAAACTCTGGTTAAAAAACCTATTCAGTCAATAAAGAACGATTATAATACTCGCATGAACTAGAACTCTTGTGATGCACATGTGTTGTTTTTATTGTTTAATTTAGTATGTACTGTGTGTGTACAACGGGGAGGTCGTGTATTATTAGGTATTAATATATTACGTATATATTGGCGTATGTGTGCTTATTTGTGGTTGAAAATATCTAACCAGTGCTGCTGATGGTCAGCTGCTAAATATATAATAAGATTGCAAGCTGTGGTGTGTCAGCCACCTGCTAGATTGTAACGGGCAGTAGTTGAGCTCCGGCACAGGTGTCCGCAAAAGTAGTATAATATGTATAAGTAAAAATCGTATAAAAACAAAAATACAAAAAATAACAGCTATCGAGGTGTTTTAATAAAAGAGTTAAATTTGTATACATCAGTATAAATAATTAATAATTATATATTTATATATGGTTGCGTGTGGGGATTGAAACGATTGTGAAGGAACCGCAGCGAGTGTAGGAGAGAGATACACATTACACATCTTTATCGGATCAGATGATATGTGCGGTCTGAAAACCGTGGTATGTGCCTGGTAGCGCTTATATAGAAGTTATTAAATTAATATGTCCTTGAAACTTACAGCATGTACCTATACGGCGGTACCGACCAAAAAGATATAAATCGAAAGAAAACCAAATGATATAAATTACAAACGATAAATATGACTACGGCGGTGCAGGTTATGTTATAATGTGGAGTTCAAATAGCGTATAATATGTAGGCACTTTAATAATTAGACTTGTGTACAAAAATAAAAAAAAAAACATATTTTAGGAATACGGTATGATGCAATGTAATATATAGGATAGGTCCACACGATTGCCAGCGAACGGTATTCAGTCGGAAAATGCGTTGTCCTCTTCAATCGGGACGTAACGTAGTCTTTGTTCCACTTGGCGTTTTGATATGAAACGAAAGCATAACAATGAAACCTCTACACGGTCTCTACGCTTTCTTTTTCCTATCTACTAAAGTAGTTGCAGTAACAGTCAAATATCTCTCGTACATACAATAATCAAATAACTGTGAAAAATGTTATTAAAAAAGTTGCATTGTGGTTAAAAAAATATATAATGGTGGAGGGAAAAATATACTCGCAACACGATCAATTTATTTCACAATCATCATTTTGTAGTTGTCCGAATTGTTGAATGACGAATAGTCTCCAGTTTCTTGATATTAGTATTATATATGTGTAATATGTAAATATATTATTTAGGAAATTAGCATATAATATTAGGTTTTGTCGGTTTTCAGACGATGTTTTATAACCACCCCGTATGGTGTTTTACCTAAAAAAAAATTACTAAAGCGCTATGGAACCGAAATGTTTTTTCTTTAATAAACCAGTCTCCAGTCGCATTTTTTAGAATGTCATATTCACATATTCCTATTTACAATATATTGTTATATCGGTAAAATGAACCAATATTCGTGTTTAATAAGTTATGTTTTTGTTGAATATTGTCGAAAAATAGTATTCTCTTATATTATGTCAAGTGCTTATCATCATCATGTTGATAAACTTTATAGGCGTCATATCGGTGCGATATACGATCGGAAAGCGACCCTGACCTAAGGAAAAACCGATTCATATGCGCCAAAAGTGTTTTCTATATAGTGCACTGTTTCCGTGGATTTTTGCGTCTCTGCCAAACATAATTTCTTATTCATAATTACATTGTAAGAATAGACCATTAGTCAACTTTTAACAAGGTCATATACATTCAGCGAAAACTTTATTTAATCAGCACAATTATTGTTATCTGATTGTACCTATATGTACATTTAAGAATGGTGTTAGCATTAAGATTTACCTCTACTCAAGATTAATATTAATAGCGTTTTATTGTATTTACAGGGCTGTAACTGATCCACGAGATGGACGAAGAGTCGCATTGAAAAAGCTTCCAAATGTTTTTCAATCACTAGTCTCCTCGAAAAGAGTTTTTAGAGAGTTAAAAATGTTATGCAATTTCAAACACGAAAATGTAAGTTTTTTTTAAAAGCTAGTCGTTTTTAATACTAACATTTATTATGAATTCTTTTTACTCGTATAGGTATTATCCGCCCTTGACATTTTACAACCGCCTCATTTGGATTTTTTTCAAGAAATGTATCCTTTTTATAATGTTATAATCCACCACAGGTAGGCCACGCCATTTATAGGCAATCCGGAAAAGTGTGTTATATTTTCCGTAATAATTATCACGGTGCGCGCGCGCGCGTGATGAAGTGATGGATAATTCGATGACATTAAATTGTAGAGTGGCATAGGACCGTGCATTCCTATCAAACTAATACGCATTAGTCACCCGGTTTATAACAATGTTACCTACCTCGCCATTATAAACCAGTATTTCCTGTCTCTTCTTTGTTTCTCATAGCTCTTTAGTAATAGCGAGTTTATTCGCCCTAGACTAGGCGGCTGTTTAACACAGCCACCACACATTTATGTTCACTATTTGGATGAAATATATGTTATTTATAATTTGTAAGATAAAAGAGTATTTATTTGTAGGTGTCCATAGGTACCTGTGTGTGTGTGTGTGTGTGTGTGTTTATAATAATTCGTATGTATAGTATAATATGTAGGTACATCGTATTATTTCTAATTTTTTTTGTTGTATTTTTCAAAATACACTAGTATCTTGTTTTGTCTCTAGGTACAGTTGGCGTGTTTGTAACTATAGACAATATACGGTGTTTATGGTTTAATTCAAGTGCGTGTATCCTGAGATTACTGTTGTATGTATGATGATACTCAAAACGACAAATAATTATATAGGTAGACTGTTGGTGAATAATGTATATGTATGACGATGCAGCTATCTTTTTAACATACAATCAACAATCTCTGACGATTGATTTTTCTTCAATTTTTGTACTGAACTAATATAATGACATGTGGAGATGGTTGCACCCTTTTATATTTTATTGAATTGTTAATACAAATATAAAATAAATTGCATAGTAATAATCACCAAAAATTAAATCCGACTGTTTATTTATAAAATTAAACAATACATTATTTTGTCAACGGTGGAATGTCGTATCATTTTTAGATTTAAATTCAAGCACCAGGCACTTTTGAATTAGAATAATTATTTATTTTAGATCGTATATTTATAAATACATTAGATCTAGGGAGAATAAATATTGTTATGTTGACGCTCATATTAAATTTGCAGAGCAATAAGTTGTATATTATAAAATAAACTAAAATAATTTGTAAACGTTTGTTGAGCCATACCTCTTTTGGTGTTTGGAAAATCTCTGCGTTTATGTTATATCCTGCGAAAAAAAGCAGCAATAGTGATCAGTAGAACATGACCGTTTGAACATGTGAGGGTGAAGGTCGTTCAACTCTCCGTGTTTTCCTGTCGGTCGCCCTTCGTGCAAGTACACGTTATTCCCCTTTTTAATTTTTTTTTTCTATTAACGGTTACTTTTTGAGTTAAAACCAGTTGGGTTGGCTGCGGGATACGCATTTTTAATATAATATAGCATATACCTACTCTTTATTGAATGCGGGCCTTATTCGAGTAATACTGTAATAGTATTCGCCCCAAGCCCAAGCTTTGCTTTTTTTTTTGAGGGGGAGGGGGTGTATTGTATTTTTTTATGAGAAAATATATTATATTATTATTATTAAAAAAAACCGCCTCGTTTGAGTAAATTTATTTTCCCATAATCATCTGCTCCAATCAATAATATTAAAGTTGTATAATATAAATATAAAGAGGGAGATATGTCAAGTATTATAATATATTATGCCCCGGTTTTTGTTATTTTGTTTGAGCGTATTAGACCTGTTAATTTTTTTTTTTTTTAATATACATTTTGTATATAGGTAGATAAATCAATGTATCGTTAGTTTTTAACATATTTTCTTGTTTTACTCGATTCATTCAAACCAAAAGCATTAATAAGGGTGAATTATTATGTATAAATATTTACTTTAATTCTATCTCAAAAAACCTTATTAGAAACTCGATTATAATTTTGTTTTGTTAAATAAATACGTTTAAGTATATTTACATTTTTCTTAAAAAAAAAAAAACCATAAACATCTGAAATATTTGTACCTAATTAAATTTATATTTGGATATTATTTTCTTTTCATTGTAGTAGCGTTTTTAATCTTATTTTACCATATTATTTCAATAGATGGCTTTAATATTATTATTATTTATTTTTTTAAACGAGATAAGTTATATAATTTATCATTTAAAAATATGTTTTGTACATTTATTATTGTTTTGAAATTCATTGTGATGTTATTCATTCTTCAAAATTAATCTTTTTATTTTATTTTGAATACCAAATAAATTATAGTATAGTAATGTAATACTTAGAATTGTTATTAACAGTAATTTTATTAAAATGTTTACTATTGTACTTAAACGAGTTATCAACTGTTTTGCTAGATTTTGATTTACCAGCAAAAAAGTCAATAGCGATATATTGATTTTTTTTAAAATGATCTTTCATTTTTCTCGAGATCAATTCAAATTGAAATAAGTAATAATATAATAACACGAGTTTCACAAATATTTCAGCCAATTAGGAAAACTCGAATATGTCGATAAGTTCGTAATTGTTTTTGTGTTTGTTCCCGTATTGACTCAGATTTATATATCATATTCAAATGTGGTAGTCGATACGGTGTATTAATACAAATTGATAGAGTCCGACGACACTAACTGATTTTCTCAGAATTGTCTATACTTCTGGAGACTTTCTGATGGTTTTAACTTTAATGATGATGATTATGATGACGACAACGACTGCAGTAATGTATAAAAAGAAGCCACCACACTTTCTCTTCTATTCGCGAGTTGAAGACGTGAAAATTGGTTTTTTCTATTGTATTTTTCTTTTTTTTTCTTCATTGAAAATATTCTAATACGCATTATAACTATAGTCGCTCTTAAAATATTATTATATTGTAGCTCTCTAGTCTCCGCAATGTCCTGCATGATGTGTAAAATGTTGTTTTGTTGGAGCCTTGTGCAGCAGGACACCGCGCAGTGCTGCAATGCAATGCGGGTACCTGTACCTTCCTGTACATTTATCGTCTCCACTATTGTCTGGGGATGCATTCTGAAAAATCCATATAAAAAGGGTCTCGTCGGTATATAGGTACTATTCTCCTCTGAGCGTGTGTGTGTGTGTTTAAGTGCATTTATTCCTTGTATATACGTACTTATCCGGGCATATTCGGTCGCACGATTGTGTGTGTGCAGCCTACCTGCTGAGTGTATTATTATTATTGTACACGCATATATACGAGTGTATATACAGGAGGCGCTGACGCTGGAGCGCTGTACAGGGGGAAAAACTGGTTCATCGTACAAAGACCCATAGACCCGGGCGAAGACGTTCCGCGCGCGTGTTCGCACCGCCGCTCCCCCGCACCGTGACTCGTCCCAACACCGCGCGGTAGTAATACAAAACCGACAGACGGCCGCGGCGTACGCGACCGCTGCTGTTCCAACGGCTATCACCCGTCGGTTACCGGCTTGGTTGGTGGTGCGGGGGAGGTGTCGAAATGTTGGTAACCTTGACGGGAAAATTGTTGTATGTGTGTGCATTGCCGGTCGGGTGTAATTGACCTGTGCCGCCTCAATATACAGTAAAAACAAATTTATATATTATAATATATTAAATTTTAATACAATATTTTATTGTAAATAACTTATGCGAATGTGTTCATTGTGCATGTCCATCGCAGTTTTTGCACACTGTTATACGACGTATTTTGTCGTCGCGTACACTGCACTTTGCAGTATTGGCTCACAAATTATATTACACATATATACTCATGTGTTTACTTTATAGTTTACAGTAATTGCGCACTTACATGCGTACTCGTACTCCAAAGTGCAGTTTGCTACGTTGTTTTTTCAATCATATTTGGATGAATCGTTTATTTCTTTCTGTTCCGTTTATATTATCACTGTCTATATTTTTTGTTATTCACTCTCTGGGTAATCATCATCAATTGCACATGACACAATGCAGTTATATATCAAGAACGGATCATCAACAGTTCTGTTTTCCCGAAATTTAAGTTTGATATTTTTACAACGTCAAACTATATGGGAAATAATAATATCGTGTTTTCTAATTTAAATTACGGGACATAACTAATTTCGTTAACGGATACACATTTTGTACTCTACGTTCACTGAATATAAGTGCGTGCTCCGATGCACAATATATACGACGAGCTTGGTGCAACGTTCTACACTTGTCATCTCGGAGAAACGCGCCACCGACAACAAAAACGAGATAAAGACGTATTGGGTTATATGATCGATAGTAAAATATAGACTATAATATAATATGCTTTGTACACATTACTTGTGGGAAATTTAAACGGTACACACGGATTCTGCAGGTGCGTGGGTGTGCCTAATGTATAGGGTACTTATATCTTTGTTGATTTAAAAATTATTTATTTTCATTTGCACATATAAGTATATAACGAATAATGAAATCATCAATTAATATAACATGGTTTTTAAACAAAATTTCTTAACTTTATTTAAGAGGACCTCGAGGATGTCGATGTAAAAACAAATTTATGCTGCAGGTATATTATGGCTCTATATCATATTTTAAGATTGTAATTTAATGCTACTAATATAACTTTAGTCTAACACTCATCTACTTAGAAAAACCAGAACACGATCATAATGAGTGGATTGTGTTTTTTTTTCTCGAAAGGAATCATTTCCACGCCAATAAGCTCCATACTGTTTTACGGCTTATTCCAGTTGTCGGTTATAATATCATAATATATATTATGTGATAATGTAATATTCTACTAAGATGAAACGTTTTTCTTCCGGTCTCTGTTGGCGAGACAAGAATTTCGAATCGTTTGTGTGCTTGCCCGTGTAATGGACACAGTAGCAGTCACTGCGCACAACGGTCGCTTGTCCCAATTACTACATGGCTACTATACGTGTATTTTTAAGACGTGTTATTTTTTTTCTTCCTCTTATATTTGCGTTCACAATATATTATAATCGATTCGGTTCAGTGACTCTCTTCGGCTTTAAATCTAGAGAAACCTTGAACATGGCGGTGGTTTTTCTACGATATCTGTTACGATCGGCACCCGACCCGACCATAGCCCGCGCATTCCCGCAAGCGCACCAAGGGCACCTGCCAATGCTTCTCCCTCTCTCAATCCCCGTCGACCGGCCTGTCTGTTTTGGCCGTCTGCAACCGTCAAATCCCCCCAAAAAACAGTCACGTGTAGTACGTGTATTATATATATTCACTTCCACAGCCGTTTCTCCCCTTTGTTACTCGCACTTATTGATCATTCCCAGCCCCTGACGAATACGCCGTAGGTATATGTAATAACAACTGCAGCAGCATCAACTATATAATATAATACGCGGGCGAAAAGCAGCAGAAAAAATCGAATCCGGTGGCGGCGGAGCCCTTTTCGCTTTTCCCTAAAGTCTACGTCCGGTGTATGTGTGTGTGTGTGACGCTTGTGATGACGCGGTATGGCCTTTGCTGCGTGGTTACTGCTATTGCTGCAGAAAGGGTGGCAGTGGAAGTGTATAGTAAGCCACGTATACCGCTTTTGCCGCCCTTGGTGGGCGCCACCCGCCCGGACCGAGGGGAAAGGGCAGTAATTTAAAATCCCACGGTAGTGGTGGGGCGCAGCGTAATGATACGGTCGTCATGGTTACGGCCGAGGCAGATGGCCCGGCGACTCGACCCGAGACCGACGACGCCCCTGTTTCCTCTCGGTGGCTGTGCACCGCCTCTTCCCGCTCTGCGATGCACCACCATCCCTTAGTGACGGGTCGTTTGTTGGCGGGGGTGGCGGATTGTGGACCGCCAAAAGGGGATTAATAATTTTGCGAGCCCCGGAGATCGTTAAAAACGCGAGACTGTGCAGCCGCGGCGCTCTTCGAATTTATGTTATACTGTATGTATATAAATTTGTGCCCAGATACTAAAATATATATTTTGTATTTGCACACTAAAAAATATAAAAGTAAAAAAGTCATTTATTTTATATTATAAAGAATGAACAGAGTGATTGAAAAGGGTCAAAAATATTTGTGCTTCCTGCTGTATTACTGTTTTATCCTTTGCTCCAGACATTATATTAATGATCATACTTTTGAACTGCTCAGTAATCAGTATATTATATGAACCCTATCATCGGACTATAGTGTTATCCGGCAAACGTTTAACGAGCCCTCGAGAAATTGCCTTTTCGCTGTACGGAGGTAGCGGTAGGTATGCTGTTGTTTGTGCAGCAATTCCGGAAATAATAATGACGACTGAGTCTCAGAGATGAGTCGCAGTTGTCGTGGGCTGTTATTAATCATAGACCATAGCGATTACACATGCACCTTATACATACTTTGTAATCTCGTTGTTAAGTTGTCTCATTTTTATCCATTATAATACGAATTTCTGAGTATTTACTTATATGCTATATAATCATCGATTTTTAACAAAATCAGTTCAATAGCTGTACAATTAACGTGACTTTAATCGTCAGAGGTTATTGACTGTTGTTTATCATGTTATACGTATACCTACGTAAAATTACGAGATTTTTTTTATCGTGCCATAGCACAATATTTATCATCGTATGTGTAAATGCTATGTATGCGCACAATATAATCGCCTTGTCCACGTTAAACGTTTTATAATCATATATATTTACATCACCCTGGGTATGGCCACATGTAGTCTTTAACGTAATTAGAATGTAAAAGAAAAAAATTGTTCAACGCATATGTTTTTCCTAATTAAAGAGGTATTTTAGATTTATTAATACATTTATACACTAGGTAGTATACACATTTATATACTTATATAGTATACTATGCTTTGACTGCATTTATGCAACCATGATAGTGAATTTATTTGATAGTTAATTGTATACTATATATGTATACAAATAATTATTCAAATTAAAATGTTAACTGGAAATATTTATTTAATGTAATATAACGATTTTGACTACGCAATACAATCTTGTTTCGAGTTATTTTTTTCTGCCGTTATTGTCGTGAGACGTGAATTTTGTATAATTCACTAGGTAACTGAAGAGCCACTCTCAAGAATCAAGATGTGTACTTAGAATTGTGTTCAATAAAAAATATTGAGCACGTATATAGTTGCTGCCTCATTCTAATCCATGAGTAATTTGTGCATATTATTTATCGCTGAGATACTCGTTGGTTTGTTCGTTTGATCAACGACGACGACTTAATATACTCATTGCAATACGTTTACAAGTTTATAATATAAAATATGACGTCGGTTCTAAGAACAATAAATATCATTTTTTTTAGTGATTTTTAGTGATTTTACTGTACGTTTAAACTCGCATGTAAATACATGATTGTACCTATCTTACAGACTTGATGATACACACACGCATACATATTTTAACAAAACGAGATTATCAATCTTGGTTTGTAATTTTATGCGGGTTATGTTCATAAAACTTAAAATATTCGGTCTATTTTTTCATTTATGCATATGACATATAAATATTCGATATTTACAATCTGCGAGCTGATAACAGCCACATGCACGTTTGAATGACGTCGCCTCCTCTTTCGTGCGCTCGCCTATTTCTCTGTCCTTTAATACGCTCCTCACATTCTCTCTCTTTCTCCTCCCCCTTTGTTTAGTCATCGTTAGTGAATTAACTCAAAAATTATTTTAACGATTTACACAGGACTTCTCTCCCCACGTGTCATTGAAACACAAATAGATTTAAGCAATTAAAATATGTGTTTGCGCCGTGTGTTGCACACACACACACACACACACACACACACACACACACACACACACACACACACACACTCACACACACACACTCAAACACACACACTCACACACACACTCACACACACACTCACACACACACACACACACACACACAAGCTTGTGTAGTTGTGTGCAAAGAATTCTGGCGGAAATTGAATTATTATAACGTGTAATGTGTGCGTCTGTGCATAGTTTATATGTATGTATGTGTGCAGTGTATGTATGATACAAACAAAAACTCATATTAATTCTGCGAATATATTATATATCAAATATTCGTCCCACATATAGTCCCCGATAAACCGGACGCAACACTTATAGTTTACGACTACCCTTCAAAAAAAGAATTCTCTGCCGCCTCCAATTATTATTACTTATTTCGTCCCCTCCGTGTGTGTACGCTGCTCACTAGCGTCACTTAAGTCGTCGTTATAAAATAAAATAACATATACAATAATAATATTTTGATTGGATCATTTCGATGTGTGTACATAAACGTGAAAGCATTATATTTTAACATTGGATTGGTTGGTTTTTTGAATGTTTTTAATTTTCGATATTTAATATGAGTATTTGAAAATTGCGTTTGCCTATAAAAGTCTGAAATAGATACCTGTAACTTTAAGAAGATACATTCCATAGGTGGAAATCGTGGGACTTGAGCCTTAAGGGAACTAAGTCTCCCTTAAAAGTTTTAAGTACAGGTCTTAGCTCCCCTGTCCTTTACAATTATAAAGTGTCTAAATATCTAATAATTATCATAATTGTAAAATGTATTTTCAATAACTAGCAACGATCATAAATTCAATATTATTTACCTTCCACAGTTATTTTCAGCAGTCATCTACGTTGCACTATCCCGCTTTCGTTGTTTAGATGAAAATACGTAAATAATAAACTATTTTTAACTAACTTTTGTTATTAACAAATATTTGAGCAGATATATTAGTTCTAATTCAACTTATTTAATGACATAATATTTTTTTTTTATGTAAACATTTAATTGTTTTTCTACTTTTTTATCGTTAAATTGTTTAGTTTGTAAAATGTTGTAAGTTGTCTTGTTGGAATTAATAATTGCGAGCGAACGAGCGGCTCTAGAACTTTTAGATGTGAGCATTAAAAGTCCCCCTTCCCTCACAAGTAATTTCACTAAATTTCCGCTTATGGTATACTCGTATTTATAGACTGTTTACTATCGGATATTCTTCGATTTATTTCGTCAGGTTGTATATTATATATTGTGCTACTTGTTTGTGTCCGCTAGACAGCTTGGAAGAGCTGCAGCCCTAGTTTAAGCGCAGAACATATTATACTGGAGTTGGACTGTGGACTGCCTTATTATGAACCTCGTATATTTCTTTCTACACCGTGGGCTACACATAATCGTACTTTTTTGCCAGACTTTTATCACACACGTACAATTTAGATAAACAGTACAACGGTATGTCATAAATATTATATAAATTAATCTATTTTGTTCTCGTATATAATCGATAACTGCTACAATTAACGTTTATGTATAAGTACAACGCTAGTCTTCTCTTTGTACATATACTAGTATACTATAGTCTTGTCCATTACATCACCGTAACTTCAAAATCGATTCAAACGATTGTTGTGTAAAACTAAACGTATGTTTATATATATATGCAATAATGGTACATTGTTTGAAAACATTCTATGGATTTTTCCCCGTTCCCGTTCATTACACTGGACCACCACCGTCGGCTGATGGTTTATATATATATATATATATATCCTTATCTCTCCCTCTTTCTCTTTCTGGTAAGTCGTCAGAGTATAATACACATATTGCGCGTTCCCCTTTTATGAAATATTTTAGCTCGTTTTGTCATTCCGTTCAATATAATAATATATATTATGACAACCAAATGCGCAACAAACTCCCCACGCTAACATTTATATGACTAAAGCTGCGGATGGACCTTTTTTGACAGTGGTCTCCCATAAAGTTTCTGTAAGGTAAAACAATCCCGATGCAGCCCAAACAGCAGCGTATACAGTGATGGAGGACTACAATGGCGCGTGGGAGAATTAAAATCTAACACCTTCACCGAATCTGTTGGCTTGTTTTTGGGGAGTTGGATATTTAGAGAGACAATATCGGTATAACAGTGTTTACCCGAAGGCAACTGGTTCAAGTAGTTGTATTTTTACTATGTAAATATTTAATACATTGTTGTCGAGGTCTGGGGATATATAATATATATATAATTTTTCCATAAATCGACCAAAACACAATATTATTTAAAAGATTCATGTTTTTAGACTGGTATAAAATTTGTGTAGGTATATTAAATTATATCTTTACTTAGGTATAACAAAAGTATTTAGTGATGTTATGTGTTCCTTACCATAAAATGTTTTTCTTTGTATATCTACAAACACCCTTCGTAAGACTGTATCTTTTGTTTTATTCAAAACGGACTTGAAACTGTTGTGATGTTTTTTAACGTGCCCTATTTTCTCGGTTTTGATATTATATATTTCTACCTTGTGTCCATCATGACATTTATACACAATGTTTTTGTACCCAACTCTGCGTATATGTGTGTAGTCTATTGTACAATATTAGTATATAATATATTTATCTATAACCTACACATAAAGTAAATCGTGCTCACTTATTCTTTAATATATCGAGAAAGTTTTCATTTAAACTCGTTAAATTGTATAGTTACTGCATTAGTAGGAATTTAAAAGTTAACACAACACAAGCACACATTAACTAGTTTTTGAAGAAATAAAATCACAATGTATCGCAATACATTATATTACTGTTGGTGCTGTACGATGTTTTACGATCTACAGTATAATCTTTTATTTTTTCTCGCATCTTTCCATTGTTATTAATTTTTTATTTCAACTCGTTTACTGTATCCTTGAATGTTATATATTTAGATGAAACGTATTATATTCATGCTCCGAGGATTTGTATTGATTCTCATAACAGTGTTGTCATCGTCAATGATTAAACGCGCGCGCACAAAATATACACGAATATTTTAAATAAGAAAGTTTATATTTTATGGAAATATTACGGGTTACTTCGTGTGTTAATGATTGATATTGAATTCTATAATTGTTCTTATTGTTTATATACGGAATAAACGACGCATTACGTAAAAGCGTCAAGGAATTTTTTTTTGTTTAGTTTTTAGTATTTTTTTTTTTTATGTTTTCCGACTCTACGCTGCCACGTGATCATAAGACTACACAGGGTCAAGTCGAATGTGTGTATATACATTATATAGATAATTTATTACTGGCGAACGTTAACAATACTTATCCGTCGTCGTCAAGGATATTTGATATAGTATATACGCATTGCACACACTGCAGTTTCTATTGTGTTGCCCCTAGTTTGTCTAGAAATTCGAATTTTCAGCAGCTGTGTCTGGAATTATTAGGTTAATATTTATATTATAATTTATATAATATACAATTTTCGTTTTAAACGTTGTTGTGGTTCACAACAACGTGATCATATTTTTCCTTTTATCATTTTCACCTCGCTTTTTGACGAGCGATCATCATAAACTAACACTTATACGCTTGTACTCGACTCATGGTATAGAGCAATGTTTGTAATATGTATATAATATATTATATTATTATATAGTATAGTCATTAATTTTATTGCACTGTTTATATTGGCGTGTAGTCGTACACGGATATTGCACAACAATTATTATTGTTTAATACATATAAAATAAGTTTATAATATTATAGACTGCTCGAGTTATCGTTATAATATAATGCTGTCCCTGGACAATGTATGCCTAGTAATACGATCTTGATTAAATACCGACGTAGCGTCGTAGACTTGACGCAGCAATCGATTAACCAAATAGCTCCGACGCGTTCAATTTTCATGTTTACTTTAAGTCTTGATGAAAAATGGGGTCGTCACTGTAGTATAAAATGGGTATTACAGCGATATTCCGTTTAACATCACTGTACGTATATATCGCGGTCGTTGTCCCCGAGATTGGATAATATATACCCTCTGCAGTCGAGTAATAACTAATAATATTGTCGTCGATACCCGTTTTCCCTCCTTTTATTTTTAAAACGACAAAAAGATCCCTTGAAACACGTGGTGATGATGCCGTTCTATAAAGAACTATCCATCATTCTAAAAATACGGTATATTATAGTCCTGTATACCCAGCACCATGCATTTGTTTACATTATAATATTGAACTAGACGTGGATAACAAGAGCCTCGTCTCGTATGTTTATTATTTTTTATGTTTTCTAAAAGCGTCTTGACACACGAGACGTGCGTCAATATCTCATCATGTATACGTCTATTATATATCATCGTCATCGTAATTTCCTTGACTTGTAGCGTTCTCATAGTTACGTGATAACCGAACTAATGCAGAGCGACTTACACAAAATTATAGTGTCGCCGCAGCAACTGTCACCGGACCATATAAAAGTTTTCCTCTACCAGATCCTCAGGGGTCTCAAGTATCTCCATTCGGCACGAATATTGCACAGAGACATCAAACCAGGAAATTTGCTTGTCAATAGTAATTGTATTCTAAAGGTTCGTATATCATTATATACTACAAGTAAAATAGTGTATAATATTTATGTTTAACTTTAACATATATTGATACGTGGTATTACAAAGGTATGTTTTTTTCACATTCAGAGCGCGTATTTTGGCCTAAATTTAATAATAATAATTATACTTTGCATTCCTATCTCGAGTACGGTTTATTAATTTCACGCCTGAGTTCTACCACCGCATGCATCACGCGATTCGATGGTATTTCTGTATTTTTTCTGTCGTAACTTAATTAAAAAATATATGCAGCCATTAAAACACTATGTGTAATAATAATAATAATAATAATAATAATAATAAAAACTTGTTCTTTTTTCAATGGTTCAATGGTTTTAATAAAATTTCTCAATTTGCTGAAAATATATGAATAATTTTTTACATTTATAAACATTAGTTTTAATCATATATAATGCTGTAACCACGTTATACAGTTTTCAGTTCCTCCCTCTATCTAGTATAGTCGATTCAGTTTTCTTTTCCTGTTTTCGAAACTATACTCTGCGTGTACATGGCTAGTATGTATTGTTTCCTGAGCACTATTATAATGGAGAATATTTTAAAAGCATTTCTATGTACTTGCGATCATAAATCGTCAATAGCGATCAAAAACCGCAACAGCTAACTACATTATAATATAATTATGATATTTTTTTTTTTTGAGATTACCATGAGCGCCCCACTGTTTTTGTCGAATTCACGATGGAATGCGTACTTTTTAAATCCTTTTTACTTTTTCTATTTTGTAGATAATTTATTTTGTTCGCTAAAAATCTAAAAAGCCTATTGGTTTCAAAACTGTCACTTATGTTGTATATTATATAAAATACACCATTACAACATGTAATAGTTTTCACATTTCCCGTGTTTGTAGATATGTGATTTTGGTCTGGCCAGAGTAGAAGAACCAGACGAGACTAAACACATGACTCAAGAAGTGGTGACACAATATTATAGGGCGCCGGAAATACTGATGGGTGCCAAACACTACACATCGGCCATAGACGTGTGGAGCGTCGGTTGTATATTCGCCGAACTCGTCACGCGGCGGATATTGTTCCAAGGCCAAGACACGGTTCAACAAGTAAGCCGCCCAAATACCCCTAGTTAAGTGCACGTAGGTGTGTAGGGAAATATAACAACCATTTTGGTGTCATAATACCTATATTTTATAGTACATATAATCATAAAATTTATGATTATAAATGAATACCCGACGACGCGTGAACAATAATAATATTAAATGCATGCATACTCGAACATATTTATACGCTTGCCATTTTTACAGTTGGAGTTGATAACGGACTTGCTCGGTACGCCAACCATGGAAGACATGGCCCATGCGTGTCCGGCCGCCCGTTCCCACATGCTCATACGACGCATGAAGAAACCGTCCATGTCACTGTTGTACTCTTTGTCTTCGTTGATGACGCACGAGGCAGTTCATCTGATTTCCCAGATGCTAGTTTTCAACCCGGTAAGTATTAACATACAGCCTAAGTTAAACCATTGTAATAGTCTCGCTATAGCTTGGTATATATATACGATTTCCTTCTTTTTATTAACGTCTGGTTTTGTCTTTACAGGACAAACGGATGTCCGTTATGGACGCGCTGGTCCATCCTTACATAGACGAGGGCCGCCTCAGGTATCATAGTTGCATGTGCAAATGCTGTTTCACGGTACCGTTGACGGGTCTTCGGCATTTCTGTATGGACTACGAACCGGTGGCACCACAGACGTTTGACGACAAATGGGAGAAGAAAATGTCGAACGTACAACAAGTCAAAGGTACGCGTGTATAACCTAACCCTACATGATGTCGTTGTTATGTAGTTTTATTCACGTAAATTACATCACAGTGACGGTATATACATGTATTCACGTTTTACTAAATCTTTATGTCTTATAGAGGAACTTCACAAGTTTATTGGCGACCAGTTGAGCAGTCACCGTGTGCCATTGTGCATAAATCCCCAGTCGGCAGCATTTAAAAGTTTCTCGAGGTAAGGCTGTGAGAAACGTCCAACTCTTCTGAATCACCAAATAAAACTACACCTCGACTAACCGGTACCTATATATATAGTATACATAATGCATAAATACATACATTTTAATAATATCTCAGCATAGCACGTACGGTTAACTATTCTACACATATATACTATTTATGTATAAATGTATAGGTATGATATCGTCATTTCGGCATAATACGTATTCAAACGAACATATTTTTTACTTCTATTTTTATTCAATAATTTTAACAAAGTTTTTACTTTTTAATCGTTTTTCGAATGTGCACTAATGTGACTTTACCGTTTCAATTTTAGAATAATATTATTAGGTAGGTCCTACTTGTTATACCAATATGTGAGAAAATACATCTCATTATTATTAGTTTACGGTTAGATTACTTCATGTTTTACCGTTGCGCAGTAATAGTAACTTCGGCATTCGCATTTATAATTGTTTGAAAAAAATTGCTATTTTTAAACATGACGAATATCGCATTGTACATTGTTTAAAAGCGTACTAATGTATGTACAAGTTGAATTAAACCAAAAATTTAACAAATTTTACGTTTTTATACATCAAATAGATATTGTTTATACTAAAGAAATATATTATAAATAAGACGTAAACATATCGATTTTATTACTTTTTTAATAACATTTTTGTATAGCAAAGAAAATATATATTAGAATATTTGATGTACCTACTTGTAAAGTACAAAAAAAAAAATGTATCAATTTAATTAGAATTCAAGTCGTACATTTCAAAAATCGACCTACATAATATTTGCTACATTTTCTTTCTTTTTTTTTTTTATTAATTTAAGCCCGGCAACTATGGCCATTAGCTTTGATTTTCTTTTATTATTAATCTTAAACACATAATACATACTTAAATAAACGTCTACTTTCTCTGTTTAAAAAAAAATAAATAATAATTTCCATGGAAAATCCATAATATGCCCAAAATAAAAACTAGACATTATGTACAATTTTCTAGCGTATAATTATAATTTAAACAGTGATGAGAAATTGCTTTTTTAACTAAATGCTTAACTACTAGTTTTTCGTAAACGTAATTTAAACTCATATATTGAAATTGAATACTTATCGTTGTCATTGATATCAATGCAATTTATAACACTATTTGTTTACTCTTTTCGAATACATATACGTTTATAGTGAAATAAATTTCTATATATTTGTCGTTGATAAATATTAATTTTATAAGTGTGTGTGTGTGTGTGTGTGTGTGTGTGTGTGTGTGTGTGTGTGTGTGTGTGTGTGTGTGTGTGTGTGTGTACGTATATTGTGCTTGCATTTTGTGATGACAGCTGCAGTTCAATATTGTACTATTAGACCGAATACGTCGTCGTTATAGTGCGGTATCGATTGGTTTCATTTATTGTCCCCGCCCTCAAAGTTTTTTTTAAAATGATAACGTTCTTTTCCCCTGTTCCACTATTTGTACGGTTTCCGGACAATAACACTGGTTAAAGTATGAATGTCTTTTAACAATTTTAATAGATAATATATTATGTTGTGTGATAATATTGTGGTCTACAGTAAAAATATAATGCTATAGTTCAGAGAGTTGTTCCGTGAAGGCAAGGTATTTTCAGTTTTAACAACACGCGTTTTAATGAACAAAAAATATACCCTTCAATAGTTTTTTGTTTAATTTATTATTATTATTACTCTAATAATAATTAGATAATTAAAATTAATTAACATGCTACAATAATTTAATAATAATATTGTACCTAATAATTGATTTTTCTCATGTTCCAGTGATGTTTGATCGGAGCAGACTGCCTCATTTCCCTATATTTATATGTTTCTACATTGTATATATATATATATTTATATATTTATATATATATATTATGTTAACGTGATAACCGGATCTCAAATTGCGCTCCCCGAGACCGAGACTGAATGAATATAACACAATGAAATCGAGACAAGAAGATTAAACAAAAAAAAATGTATATAGTCCTGAATTTTTATTTCTTTCTTTTTATGTATGTGTGAGCAAAAAAACTTGATTTTTACTTATTTAGACGATTGAAAGCTCAGTGCCCAATTTTTCTTTTTTTAGTAGTACGCTTATTTTTTTATAGGTAATTATTATATTTTTTTAATTTTTTTTTTTTTACCGACGGTGAAACTAAATCATTATACCACAAAACTACTTGATATCAAGTTCTGATTTTCGATGTTTACTAATATTATATAATAACGTACCTATTTATAAATAGGTAAAAAAATTATTCTCGTTTTTTAAACATAACTCATCCGGTAATGATACTAACAGCATATACATACACGTTAAACACCATCGGTTTAAAGACGTAACATCAGCTTTAAACGGTCGTAAAACGTAATGTATTGGAAAGACGTGTATTTTTATTTTTTTAATTATATGTAATACAGTAACGCGGTAAAAGACGAATACGACAACGTTCTCCTGTACTTGGAAAATACTTTTTGTAAATTACGTATCTACGTGATTTTATTTTTTTTTCGTAATGTAAATAATTATTTGTATAAATGTGTATTATAATAATATGTGAATCGCACTTAATTGTCATGTACTTTTTCGCGAACCCGAAAAACGACCACGCTGTATAGTAATAATGTCACTGATTTTATTATTTTTTTCTCCTCCATCCATCTCTGTATTGTTCAATCGACGTATTTATTATTTTGTATACAAAATACGCGTACATAACATAATATACTGCATATACTCGGAGTGTTAGTTTTAAGTAACCATCTGTACGGGTCGGAGTATAATATAAAATATTTCAACAATTATTATTATATATAATATATATATATATATATATATATATATATATATATATATATATATATATATATATATTATCATATAATTTCACAGATTTTTGAAACATGAGATTTGAAATAGCTGTGTGAATTATTATTATTATTTTTTTTTTTTTTGTTAACATAAATAGAGCGGGTGATTTATTAAATTTTAATAATATATTTTTCTGTATTTTTTTCTTCTTGCACTGCAACGCCAATGATATATCATATAAGTGTGTTCTTGCTTGTACTTGTTTGTTAAAACTATAATATCTTTGGATAAATGGATAAATTATTATGTACAGTAAAAACCGCGACCCTAATATACAACGACACAATGAATAACCAATAAAATGAAAAATGTCGTTTTTAGGCGATATTTTCTGTAATACTATAGTAGAATTCTGCTGCGCAATCGTCGCAGCCAATTTCATCTGTTTATGCGTATTACCTATATATTTTTAAATTTTAATAATTTTTACACTTTATCGACGATCAAATGTCTTCTTCAGTGATCGTTTTATATGTAATTTTTATATATATAATTTTGATCACGAAAGCACTTATTGCGTGCGACTTGTTCTCGCATGTAGAAAAATATGCCGCGCCCCTATAAGTGACCAACACCCTTTCCTGTACTTGTTTTTCCGACAGTTTTCTCATTTGGGCACGCTCCGGCCTTTGGCGTTTCACTCCCACCTCGCACATCTGACACGATACGGAAAAAAGAGATACATACTACTTGCGTCCGAAATAATTATCAGTAGGTAAGTTGTGTCCCGCAAAAAAAAAGGTTCAAGCAGTCTAGTTGCGTCCCAACATAAATAAAGCATAAGCATAACACACATTAAGTATTACAAACTATTAGTAACAGAGTAGATTAATTGCATATGATTCCATTACATTTGGTTATATTACATTACATTATTACATCACATTTAAAAAATAAAATTATATAAACTATCTATAGATTATGTAAAAAAAATATGTTAAAATAATTATGCATAGTTAAAAAAATATTTTTTTATAAAATCATCAATTGTCAATTAAAACTATAATCAAATTAATTATAGAATTAGAGTGTGGCGCGGTCGTACGCTCAACTGCGGAAACGCTCTGAGTGTACGTACTGGCCGATGTTGCTAGTTCCCAGATGGGTGACCACCCGGGTTTTTAGCAACAAATCCTTGCCACACATACAAAACGTGTTTCAACCCAACCGTTCCTCAACCCACAATAAAAACCTACTAAAAAAAAAAAACTACAAACAGCTAATGGCCATAGTTGCCGGGCTTAAGATCAATAAAAAAAAAAAATTAATTATATACAGTTTTGACTACAACATAAAAAGAGTAAACTAAAAAATGTCCTAAAATAAAGCTTAAAAATGTGTGTACACGAAAATTATTAATTACTAAATTAAAATAATGTTGGCTGAATTTTGAGTGAAACGTTTTTGAAATATATAAAAGCAGAATTTGTTTTTTCTCTGAATTTTTTTTATTTTTTTTATTTAAACGGTCAATTTTTTGGTATTCTTTTGTTCTATAATCTTTTTTAGATGTATTTATGCTATTCATTAATACATAAATATTAATTTAAAATTATTTTAAAACATTTATAAATTGATGTATATTTGGATGGCTTGAGTAAAAAGATAAATTAAATTTGGAATGAAATGTTTTACATGCATTTGTTGTTCGTTATACACTAGATGAACATTGTACCCACATACTTGGAGGAAATTGAGCATTTTTAGATATTAAATAATTTTTTAATATGTAGTCAGTAAATTCTAAACACTCTTCCGGAATGATTGAAATAATTTCATAGTCAAATACGTCACTTAATATTTCTGGAGGTAAAAATGGTAGTCCAAAACAAATAAACCTATTTCTGATTTATTTTTATATTCATTTGCTAATCCAAGATTTTATATTTTTCGTCACCTACAACATTAATTTATGAATCGTTAATCATACAAATATGTATTTATTTATATGGATGTTAATTTATACATACCACGATTGTCCCAAATGAAAACAACAGACAATTTATATATACCTCATAATATGAACAATATTATTGTAACACATATTTATGGAAGGAACTCGGTCACGACTTTAATGGCAGGTAAGACGAATAATATAGTTAAGTTACGTCCCCAAAACGGGACGCCAGTTACCTGTAAAAATTATCTTTTTTGGGGACGCAAGTAGTATGCAGCCGAAAAAAGGTCATTTCGCAGTGACTTGGACGGATAATATATAGGTTGTTGTCTCTTTTTTTAACTCTGAACAGAACATACACATATTAAATATACTGTTCATCACAACAATAAGTACCTGTCTATTATTGTTGAATAGATGGCCCAATTTCTCAAACCGCATACTTTCACTTAATTCTGGGTCCACATACGATTCGAGCTCGGGCGGAGGGAACGAAGAACAAATTTGGACCGCTCAAAACTCACGGCATTGCAGCCTGCACCCCGCTGAAAACCCAAAACGAAACGCTTTAGCGCAGCATCGTCCGTACTCGATCGTGTATAAATAGATCAATTCGTAGTATTTGTATGCACTGTATACGTTTAGGTAATTTGTACAGACTATACAGGATGAATCTTTTAACAGGGAACAATCAATACCTCAAAAAAAAAATTATTTCATTTGCGTTTGAAGTAGAAGTGGTACTGGTAATTGTTTAGAGTGATAATATATATATAGCGATAATGTAACGTAATATGAGTGATTTGAGTTTTCATTGGGAGAGGAGGCTGAAATTTTTTTATTAAAAAATTAATTTCAATCAGCTCATCGTGTACCAGCAAATAATTTCACAATTATTACGTTAACTTAAACGTAAGATAAATTTTGTCTTATTCGTTTAGTAAAGTTCAGTATAAAGCACGAGGTTGAATCCACTGCAGCTGTAGGAACAATAATACGCAAAAATAACTTTTAACATACTTTTTAAGTATTTTTCCTAATAACCTACAATCGTTAAATATTTTTCTTTGAATGTTATTCTTCCCCTATTTTCAACGTGTAGCGACTACTACACCTAGTCATAGGGTTAGGTGCCACTGGTCCCTAGGCCATAGGTACCCTATGCATACGCCACTTTTCGAACGCGTCTCAGTCCTGCAGTTTTCCCGCGTCTATACAGTGGTATACGTATAAGCAATATCGAACAAAATCCGGTACCGATAATGCCTCGTGAGTGTATTCATACTATGACGTATGATTGATAATATTATTATATTTACCTATATAAATATTACGGCACGCCGCCACTATTCCGCATTTCTTCCATATTGTATAATGTTTATAATATTCGATCGATCGCCCGCGCCCCGTCGCGAATTCGTTGGCCGGACGCATTATCTGCGGATCTACCCGCAGGTAAGCGCACATCACAGTACATACTACGATATTATGTTATCGTATAATCTATTATGCGGCGGTGTTGAAATATAATGAATTCCTCTGATGGCGGTGGTATTATATGGTGATAATCGCTGTACATGCATTATGAACACGCGAAACCCCTTTTCTACGACACATGATATTATGTGCAGTTGTGAGATTTTACCGTTCTTGGTGGATGGGGAATGGCAATTGATTAACGTACAAGTATAACAGGTTTCGTTAAATTTATACAAACGTGCGTATTGCGTATAAATGGCGATCATTCGAAACGCAATTTATTGTATTTTTTGACATATTTCTAAATCACTACTTATTATCATTTTGATTATGTATCTCACTGTAAGTGTGCGCACGTATATTGTTTTATTCCTCGATACGATATAGTTTGGTTTCGTCGAATTACAATCGTTCCAGTTATCTCCAGTAAATTCTACAACACGGTCGTATATGTATCGATATTATCCAACAATACAACGAATAGCGAATCGCGTGTATAACAATAATTGTTTTAATTTAATGTCTATTCGTCACTAAATACGCTGTTCGTATTTATTATTCGGATCAGAATGATCACATTATATATTTGTGTTCCTAATACCGGCGTAAAAGCTTGCGATAGTTATTGTAATGATTATCGACGTGGTGTTAAAAATTTCAGAAGATTAAACAATAATCATACGTAACAAATTATCGTTATAGGTACATAATAATGTTATTTATTGATTTACGTATGAAATCATACGGCGTCGAAGATAGGCTACCTAATGTACACCACAGTCGTCTGTCCATTTTTCCGAGAATATATAATTATTTCAATATTTGTTTGAAACGTTTCAATCGTAAAACCATATTTTCACGGCGTTGCTGTTAAAAATCCATATGTTATTTGTTTAAAATGGAGAAATTATATGAAACAACTAAATGTGTGTTAGCATAAGAGGAAATCACGGAATAACGTACATCTAACCCTAATTTAAAAATAATGACAAAACGGTAACAGTAAAAAGCGCCTTCACTGGGTTTAGCAAGATGTATTTAGGAATCAAGAAATTGTAAAAATATTAAGAAAAATTGGAGCTTAACAAACATGTTTTAAATTAGGTTATTTAAAAGTCGGCTTCCACGTCAATTCTCAATATATATATATATATATATACATGTATAATGTACATTGGGAAAGAGAGCTTAGATTTGTGGATTACTTACATCTCCTACACGCAGTCAGTTGTCCAATGTTTATGATAACAATCTTGTCGTTCTATGAGCTTTCATAGTAGTGGGGAGGGGGGAGATTACATATTTTTTTGTACAGAAGATAATAAATTTTTACTTTATTTTCGCGTGCAGAGTTGCAGTGGTAGTCGTAGTTGGGATTACTATTTTTTAAATTATCAAAAACTCTGGGGGGGGGGGAGCCTCATCGCCCTTACATCACCCTTAATTGCGCTCCTGTAATACAGATGAGATTTATTACAGTACAGAAACGTGTGTATAGGTATGCTGAGTACTTATAGCATAATACGACGGGCAGACGGACAGGCGTGAAACCGTGAATGAGAGACGAACGAGACGGACATCCTGTATGTAATTGTATATGTGATACGTACGTGTGAAGAAAAATATGTGATTTTATTTATACCTACCTACAGATGATGGACCCATGTGTGTGTGCCAACCAATAATGCTGCGATCGAAAAAAAAACGTCCTCACAACACCGCCCGCCCTCGTCGCCGCGCATTTCACAAAACGTTTATACTCGCGAATCTTACGCTTTATAATAATAACATGTATAATAATTGTATGGTAATATAATAACGTACATTTTACCAGCATTGCCCAGCTGTTGCCTTGCAACAGGTAGTCCGAGGCGCGCAGTGCGTTCGCATCAAATGAAACATATTATTTTGTCTTTCGCACGACGCCACGACATTACGTCGATGACGATGACGATGATTATGATGATACGCGTAATAATGCATGATATATGAATATCATTACCCACATAATCATTGTTGTAATCATAATATATGACTGCGGTCGGACACTCGGGAGAGCAGTTAAGTACGTGTGACGTCGCGGCGAATTATAGGTAGGAGGCAGGTATCATTATTAATCACGTTTCGTTTTTCTTATTATTTTTCAAAACTTATGAATATATCGTTTAGCGGCAATAGAGACGGGTTCATGTCGCGGTATCTATATAGATACACTGCAGCTGCACTGGTCATTTACTACGATGACGGTGTTTGGTGGTGATATAATAACAATCACAATTATTATTATAATATTATATATTTTTATAAACGACTGCTGCGATATCGTATGTACACAGAGCTCTGCAGTCGTTGTGCAACATCGAATTTGACGCGTCGGCACGGTCTATACAACAATACAACATAATATCGTTATAGCCCACGAGGCATCCCATATAGGTATACCTATACGTATATACTACATATGTACCCATACGTTGGCACCGCGTAGTGTATAATACGTCTTCTAGCCATGCATAACGGTACATCTAACATAATATATTATTGTATTTTCTATATATATATAATGTATTACTTCCGAGGTCCCTGCGCGGCATATCTCTATATTATATATATTTATAGTGCACACCTATATAACTACCTATACACGAGGAGAGTTGAAAGGTTATTGATTGTTCGTGAGCGATATAATATTATATACTATTATGCATCCCGAGTCTCGACGATAATGTAATATACTGCTGCTGCTGTAAACATAATATATTATATTACGCGCCCGCCCGCCATTTTATACGCCTATTACGCTCACCGGTTGTATAATATTATTATTGCTGTGATACGTGTACGGAAAATCGTAAAAATAATTTTCGGTGCTTCGGTTGTAGATAATTGTTCCCGACATGAGCCGCTACTCGGTGGCTCGGCCAGTGTTCGCGGTGATTTGCTGCAGACGAGCGAGTGACGAATACATAATAAAACTAAAACGATGACGGTAAAAACAGTTGGCGGGTAAGTCGGACAAGCCCAACGCGAAGCAGTAGAGCATTAAAAAAAAAATTGCCGACACCATACGTCGAGTCTACTACTCGTCATTAAGCAGTTGCACGATAAATATAATACTGATGTATTGAAATTTGATTTAATGAAAAAAAAATATTCACCGTGTTAAAAAAAATAATATTTTACTAGTTTATTGATTAAAAGTTTCAAGTCATATAGATACAAATAATATTTTTGGAATTACAGCAGGATAACAAAAATAATTATTTTTTATTTGAGTATCCAATTTTGTCAAATTTGTACTTGAAATAATTACAAAAAAATGTGCATTTACATTTTTGAATGTTGATACTTTTAAGTTTTTGCAAGAACAACCTATGAAAACCCCCGTGTTAGATTTTCAAACCTTATCTTTTATAATTTTAAATTTGATCAACTTTTAACCACAAAATAGTTTGCAAGTGTTCGTGATTTTGACGTCAATATTTTAACTTTAAATGCTTTACGTTTATGAGAGAATATTGTGCCTATGTATTTTCATTATTTTTAACCACTTATATATGTTCAATATAATATGATGAATATTGTATTACAATTTCAAACTTTTTGACCAATCATAGAAATATTTGATAATATTTAAAGAAAAAAACAAAAAATGTTTTAAATTTTAAATTCTATTAATAGAATAAAATTAGTATAAATATTTTGAAAAATTAAATCACATTAAATAATGTGTACACACACCATTATTAGATCCATATGGTTTAGTGTAAATTTAGACAAGTGTTTTTGACGCAATGAGAAAATTATTAGCCACCATTTTTTTTAAGAAATATATACTTATTAGTTATTACTTATTTATTTGTTTATTAATTTGTACAACACAGTTTATATATCTAGTATTTATTGCACTAATTTTAATATACAATATGATATAGATGCAGAAGTGCATTATAGTAGGTATATTATTGATTTATCTATATACTAACATTAAGATATATAGTATGTATAATAGTATACACTTTGCACACAACAAATTAAGAACCAGTTTTTTTTTATGTCGATTTCACAACGTAATTATTTCTGGTAATTTTAGGCAATTAAAAAAATAATTGTATGTAACTTTTAAAAACTTATTGGGATTTAACAAAGTATAGGAATAAACTAATTTTAAAAGTTATGGTGTTAATATACAAACAAACAAGCAATCTACTGGTAAAACTATACGTGCTTTACTGAAGCTATACATATATAATCGTATGTACAATGTATCTATGTACAATTATTATATTATTTTATTGAAATGCTTTGAATATTATGGGGCTATATGAATCCGATCGCGGGGACAGGTGTTATTTTCACAAGTTCTCAGAGGTCACCGGGAAATAACAACGTTGTCTGGTACCGGTTTCACGTGAGTTTTCCAAATCGTCTAAAACACACAATACAAAAGACGACGATTAATTTATATATTACTAATAGGTAATTACATAATATTACAACTTAACACGAGTTTTCTATTAATTTAAGATAATCGCCTGTATATTCTTCATCGGATAATTGGCGTATTTAAAAGGTGGATTCTAAAAGGTTATGGTCAGTGTTTATATTGATTTAATTATTAATAATTATTTTTTATTTTTTGAATATTGTATTAAAAATACACAAAAACTTTAATATTAAATACTTATTACATCATTTTTGTACTTGACTAAAATTTTTAATTTTCAAAACACACTTTATATTGTCATTAGTCATTAATGTTTGTTACTCTAGATCAGCAGTTCTCAAATTTTTTTTTTCGTGTACTACTCGTGTATATTATTAACCTGTCGGCACCACTTATGAGTAAAAATAGAACTATCCAAAGTTGCAATATATTTCTTTCAAATAATAAGGCAGTAAAATACTACAATATAATTATTTTTTATTTATTAATAAAAATTTTAGGTATTGGTTTTTTTTAATTAAATATGTATTAATAAGCAAATCGTAAATAACAAATAAATGATACATTTTCAATGAGAAGAATGGATTTGTAAGTTGTATATCAATGATGAAATATCTTGTTAGATAGTATTTAATTTAAGACGCAAATTTAAATCAACATTAGGTTTATTTTGAAACTTGTTTTTTAGTACGAGTATTGAAGAGAAAACAATTTCTCAAAGATAAGTAGTTGTAAATGATAAAAAAATAACAATGCTTTTGGATATTCGTTTTTAATTTTTATCTAAAACACATCCAATTCTAATTTAGTGAATCCATTTTCAAACTTTCGTTGCGCAATAATTCTGTCAAAGATTCTTTTTCATTGTTAGTTAAGATTGCATAGGAATATTGTACGTCATACTTTATAAAGATTAATATTACGATGAGTAATATTATATTTATATTTATCTATTAACTGTTTCAAACATAATTTAAAATATTTATTTATTTACTCTCTGTTCTACCACCATGGAGCCTTTCGCTTACCACCATATAGTCTTTGGCGTACCACTAATGGTACGCGTACCATAGTTTGACAACCACTGCTCTAAATATTATGTATGTGAATCTAATATAGTAAATTATACTAGGTACTTATTGTTTAATGATTGATGACGTTTAATTTTGTAGATTGATTAAAGGTTAGCTCTCCCTGCAGCGTCTAAATGCAACTTCTTGTCAGCGCCTAGACGCTAAAAGGAAACTGCGCCAGTACAATTAATTTATAAACTTGAATGAATATTATAAAAGATAATATGTAATTTTATTATTTATTTGGGTGACCTAATATAATTAATACGAACGACTTAAATGATATGAAAAATAATAAAAATACCAAAGACAAGTAGAGATTGTAAATATCAAAACACAATGTATTTTTTTTAATCCATTCGTCCATCCCCCCTAAATGATGAGGTAAATAATCCCCTTACGTAACACATACATTGCAGCACTACCTCGCATCATAATCGTCAGCTTGTGTATCTTTTTATGCTTCTTCCACATGAATATACGAATACGACCAGCACAACTTGTAAGAACGATTAAAACCGTCGCGAGAGAACGGTTAAAAACAATATTGGAGATGCGGCAGTCGGAGTAATGACGAAAACAATATTCATCAAGCCGATAGTATCACAAAACGTTGTAGTAATATAAACATTCCTTTGATGTTAGTAAACCGGCGGAAATAACGTGACTTACGGCGGCGAAGAGTTATACGTGAATTACATAATCGATAAAACTGTATATATTATATTATAGTAATTTAGCTGAGTGTGTGAAAGAAAATGTATACGACTTATTATTATTATTTATTATCATCATCTTACACCGTTTAACCGTTATTATAATATTATTATAAAAGTGTGCGGGGAAATAAACCACCATAACGATGTACACGCCCCTACGTCATGGACTATGGTATTATTGTAGATGAGATAATATGAAACACCTGATCACTCAACACTTATCAAATCAGTTTTTAGCATTCACGAATTGCATCGATGCGCGTGGAGCTAGATTTTGGAAAACACCTTGTTTAGAGTCAATAAATATAATAAGAAAATAAATCTCCAACAAATATCAAGGTTTAAAATACCTATTTTACTACAATACATTAAGAGCTAATTTATTTATATGCTCCAATTTTAAATGTAATTACATAGATTAAATAATCTTTTATATCGAATATATGATTCCGTACCAAGTTCGCAAAATGCGTACTGTACAATTCGACACCACAATATACCAAATACCCACAATGAGTTGTCAATATCACTTAATGTGAATATATACATATATTATAATGTTATATAAAGTGATGCAGTGTGCATATAATGACGAGAAACGTGTGGTTTTTTTAAACGGACGTATAATATACAACACTCACGGTTGAGAAAACGGTTTGTAAACAACAGTTTCTCGTTTCCGAGACCAACTCTTTGCTGCGTTGGTGGGTCGGACGACGATCTTTCGACAGGACTTTTTGCAGACACGCCTAATGCTGCTGCAGAAAGCCAATCAGTATTTAGATCCCGTAGTCGCCGTGAAGTTTTGGCCGCCCGGAAGTACTTATCCAATGTCATTCTTCCGCCGAGACGATTCCTGCATTTAGGCGTCCGGGCAGTCGGTACCACGAAAACTCCTATTTCCGGTTTCGTCTGTTGTATGCCACCACGACAGATTGGAACCAATGTATCTGTTAGATATTTGCTGCGACGGATTTCAGTTACTTCAGGCACATTTTCCGAGCTCCAGCCAACTCGAAAATCGGACGGAGCATTTAAATTGTTTTTTATTTGGCGAGACAATCGACCAATGACCGCGTTCGGAACTACGGGTTCGAAATTTATCGTCGAAAAATTCCGTTCGGATTTCCTGTCAAATGCGTTTTCCGACCGATTCCACGTGGCCGTCGGCGTCCTAAAAACGAACATGCATTTAATAATCAATATATATATAGTTTTCAAACAACGGAAATTTATATAGATTTCCTATTTTAAGCACACAGATGTTTTAGAAAAAAAAATCCAGATCACAGGGCATAATAAAAATTATAAGTGAAAAAAAATATAACAATTTCATAGATTTAAAAATTAATTTTTTTAAATATTTTGATATTTTAACAATAATAAATTCTGGTGCTATCGTTCCTATTCGTTCTGTCTATCTATATACATTAATTATCGAGTGCGCTAAGACATACGTAATAATTTCAGAGTATACTCACTTCCTAACATACACTGAATTTAAACTATTATTTGTTAATTTTTTTTATATAACGGAGTGACATGATTGCTATAAAATATACCTTAAAGAGAGCACGTGGCAATTTTTATTTACACTTGTCGAGTCCGCAAAAAATCTCTGCTTCACGTCAAATCCAATAATCGACGGTATGGACGAAGTTTCGTGTTGTTTATTGTCGTCGTGATTTTTTTGTAGTATACCAAACGGAAGGCGTTTTTTTGTGCTACAGTCCAGTGATAAAACAATTGTATTATTGCAAACAAAAATCGAATTTATTTATTGTTTTTATGAATTCAAATAAATAATATTATATCCTTACGGTTCCGAATTATAAGGATTGACGTTTTCTTTGTTTGCCAATTGATCTGCTGGAAAATAAAAACCCAATTAATTTATGATACTTTACTCTCTTAAACTTGAAAAGTAAAAAGTAACACTAATTATCAATTTTATTTATCTCAACGACCATTTGAAAAGTGTACAAATTTTTCTATTTAAGTTGAATTTTTTATCTTATATTTAGAAAAGAATTTTGCAATTACCTTTCCTGTACCGATTTAAATTTTCATGGGCGATTTGATTAAATTTTGGACGATATACATCTACCACCCCGTGTTTAACATTGCTCACTTTTTCGTCTATTATCGGTTTATCGCATTCTAATTTCTCATTTGAACAACTGTCTTTTCTGGAACATTTCAATTGCATGCTGAAAAATATAAATAACTAAAAATGCATAATACCTCGTAAACTATAATATTTTTATGAGTATTATGTATTAATGTTGAACTTACATAGTTATTTAGGTGACACCACTTCGTTAAAAATCATAAATCGAATATCATCAACGGTGTCTAAAAACGGTTAACTAAAGACTATACTGCTATTGTTGTATAATTAATTCCGAAACCTATATACATGTACCAATAAGTACCTGTTATACTTAGTATAGATTATTGTTCCGCGTTGAAACGAATAGACTGTGATGATTTGTTCTATGTTACGAAAGCAGTGTTGGAAATAATTACAATTATTATCACTACACTATAATATAGGTAGTACATAACAGCATTGCATAAATTACATTGTGTTTGTTATACGAGTATATACAAACCGTAAATAAAACATAAATTATATTAAAACTAGATAGTGCATCAATTTATCAAATATTCCGTAGCAGTAGCAGATTAGCAGATACCCAACCTCAATAAAATACTAATGTTATAATAACCAAAACAATAATAATAATAATAATACATACGGTTCAATAACTTCGACCTGAATTTTATTTTTCAAATAATTTGCTTGAATTGCACCTGCACAAAGAATATGGGGACGTATTTAAATACAATTTACATTTTACCCACAGTTTTTAGTAAACAATTATTCCTTTAACAGTTGGATATTATCAATTAAAAAAAAACTCACTTTCTCTGAAACAATACTTCTCTAAAGCCGAATCAAATGCTTCAGAGATGGCATGATTATTATCTTCGGGTACGAATAAATCACTGAATACGTCGTCATTTATTAACCTTTTATACAAAAATATGCTTTAGGCAGTGTAAAATTATATAATAGTGAGTATATAACACATTTTTTGAATACGTAAAACTTACTCATCGTAACACAAATAGTTATTTAAATCGTCTTTGTCGAATTTAAAATATTCATTTGACTGCTCTATAGTAATAATAACAGCGTAAAACATCAATTTTATAATTTAATTTAAAGATTTAAAATGTTAACCGGTAATAATTTAAACATCCTACTATTGTTTCGGCAATTAGTTAGCGTTTCGAACATTTCGCCTGCAATTTTACGTCTTGCAACACTACTTTCATTGGCACAACGCTTTACATCAGTATTTGAATCCTCTTCCACATGTAATTTATTCATGACTTTAGGGTCTTGATCTTTCGAGGGAATGTTATGCAAATATTTTTTAATATTTAATTGTGTTTTGTTTTTATTGCCTTGTTTTGCTACTCTCGAAGTTCGCTTCTTTAAATTTCAACGATGATTTGATAAATTAGAAAAAATATATGATATAAAAATACCTAGTCGCTTAAAAAAATATTACTAAATTAATAAAATACTTTTTTCGATGGTGGAGAGTGGAAATTTTTCAACGGGGATTCGTCATTACAATTTTCTTCACTCATCGACTCTTTAATATGTTCTTCGCGATTGTCTGGTTTGAACTTAATCTCAATATCGATCCCAACTATAATAAATAAATATAATTTTTATAAATAATATTATGTGAAAATTATATAATTGTATAATTATAATATATACCTATATATATTAAATATCATATAGTATTAAGTATAGTATTTTATCATTATGTAAAAACATACCCCAATAATCACTTATTAAACAAATAATAATTTCGTAGTTGGGTTTATCCAAAAAATATTTGTTTTGTAATGATGTAGTCATATTTATGACTCCTCCTTGCTCCAAAAATTCTTCGTTACTAGAAAAAAATGATAGTTTACAATAATGGAGTGTAATTATAATAGTAGTACCTATATAAACTATTAGATTAATAATATAATACTACCGTATTTGTTGAACTTTTAACAGACGATTTTCAGAATCGCCCACTAAAACCGATATGGTTTGAAATAGAACATTTGTCGAGATATCATCGTGATCGATTAAAATGAGTGTTATGATAACTAATTCTGAAAATTCATCAAAAGTAGTACGCACTTTATATTTTGGAATCTGTCGAATAAAGTCATGTATATGGTTTCCAAACGGTGGCTGTCGATTAAGTAACTGGAAAAATTGTAAAATGTTATAGTTACCAATTAATCATTAAACAAATGTCAAATACTCTTATATTGTTTTTTTGAAATATTTTAACTAAAAATTATTTATACAGGTTCTGTTACACGGCCTGTGGGGATTATTGTTATTCATTTTTTCATATTAATATAACTTTCAAATATATAAACACTCATTATCCTTATGTCATATTACACTTAAGTAGTCGTTATTCTTCAAAGTATTACCTTTAAAAAGTATTAACTACATTTAGATTTGTGGTTATTGGTTTGTATTATGATTTAAATCAACATAAACCGTATGGTAAGTAACTAATTATTGTTCATTACATTTTTAAGTTTTAAAATTAATTTTGTCATTTTTCATTTAACCTATACCATGCAAGTGGTTTGACTTGCAGGTCAAGGATAATAAAATAAAAAAAGATGCGTCCTATAAACGTGGTGTCATCATTACAATTTCTATGCCCATTTATGGGTCTATACACGGAAAAGTTACTAGGTTATAGGTACCTATATAAACATCAAATTCATTAATAAACTAATCGAAGTATGTAAATAAATAGTTTAAACTTGATTACTAATTTTTTCCGATATGTTATTATGTTTGTATTTACACACACATCCATGACAAAAGCTAAAAATTATTAACAATATTAATAATAATATATTTTTTTACCTTATATATGATAAAATTAATATTAATTCAATGATAATTTCTAATTTAAAGTAAAAAATTATTTCAAAACATTTACTTGAAATTAGAAAATTCAATCCATATAATTTATATTATGCGCGTAAATTACACAACTTACCTTTTCTAAAACTCTAGGATCTGTATCCCTGATTGATTTCAATGTAGTTTTTCCATTTAAAACAAAATTTCTTGATAACACTTGTCCTACTCTTGGAATTAACTTTGAAACAAACTTTGATTGCTCCCATAATTTCGTCATCACGCATTTTGCTAAAATGCATGCGACTCGAGCTATTTCGAATTTTGTACCTTGAAACGTGATATCTCTTAAAGCTGAAATATTTAAATATGTTAGTCACGTGTAATATAGAGACTACACATAGCAATCTATACGCACCTTTAGTTAATCGTTGTGAAATTAAAATTATTTTACTCGCGTCTTGTGCTAGTGAACTGACCGTAATTCTTAACGTCCCTAGGGTCGCTTGTAAAAGACTATAAAGGAAATAAACATTTGAAGTCTTATACAAAATCAATTGAATAAATATAAAACAAACTATTTTAAATTAAAATAAAATGTTACCAATTGATTTTAGTTTCTCGAGTATTTATTCCTTCTTTGATGGGAAATCGTATAACATCTACGCCAGGTAATTTATTTTTATTCAAAATATTTAAAATTCCTTTTTCGGCTCTTCTCAGTTTGATGTACTCGAATTCTTTAGAGTGAGCCAATAATTGTATCATATCATTTAAACTCTCAGTTCCTTTTAACTAAATAAATGTCAACAATATCACACAATAATAGTTATACATAATTTAAAAATAATAATACAATAATTTACATTATTTTTTAATTATATTTTTTTTTTTGTGCGAGTGAAGGTGAGTGATTAAAAAATAATAACTACATCTGTTACATAGGTCTGTTCACGTTTATGATTTAAAGGCTGTATTGAGATTTTTTTTACTTCTTAAGGAGTGTCCCATAAAGATACAAACTTCTATTTTTTTTAAATAAAAACCTCCTTTTATACTGTAAAATGTTTAGTAAATAATTTTTCTGAACATTTTTACGTATCAAAATCAAAATTTAAACGAGTAATTTTTGAGTTATTTGACTTTGTTTACTAAGAAATAAGGATAGTAAGTCCACCATGATGATGGGTTTAGAATTTTAGTAACTAATATTATAATAATCTAATAACATTTATATTTTGTAAAAATGGTTCAAATGTAGGTATTTTAATTTATAAACACTAGATCCAATATTACATCTATTTTATATTTTTGTAAAACCATTTTTAAGGATAATTATTATCCTTAGTATAAAAATTTAAATGAATCATTCTGTGATATATATATATATATATATATATATTATATATTAGGAACTGGGAACACATTGAACACACTTGCATATATTTTTTCATCGTTGCAAAGCTTATTGAATACTTAGCCATTATTTCGCATTCTGGTTTTAAAGAGATTTCATTACTTCCATCGTGAAAGTTGATTAATCCCGTGCATGCTAATACTTTAATCTCCGTTAAACACAAGTCTGAAATTTTCAATAACGTATCAGATTATTAACTAGGTATACCTAGTTAGTAGTTAGTTTTAAATACAATAATAATGCTTGAGTCATAAGATCAAATAAATATAGGTAAAGTTATTTAAGTATAGACGGTGTATTATTTATATTATTTAACAAAATGTTTATTAATATCAACGCTTCGATTGATTCACGCACTCGTAGGGTCTAGTATGAAATGTCAAATAAACTCATACAATAAGAATTTTTTTCTTAAACATTTTGACTTATATATTCTGGAAAAAAAATCACTCATCATTTATACTTACAAAAAAAAAATTACCTTATTATGTTGCCGTGTATAGGAATTATAGAAAATCCTCAGTATGAATAAATTATATTTTGCAATATTAAGTACGTTATAAAATAAAAAGATTTAAAAGGCTTGAAATCACCGCAAATACTCAACCGTCTGTATGACTGTATAGTGTATAGTGGATTAGGTGACCAATATAAAAACCATGTATGTGATAAACTAACTTTGTAGCCTGTTTTCTATTTCTTGGATACTAAGATTTTTGATCATTCCGTAATTTTGAGGTGATTTACACATTCGGACATATAAAAACGTCGATTTTATCCAATCCATTACAGCCGTTAAATTGTAGATTGTCCCTAAAAATATCTCTGCATTCATGTGTTCAATCAAATGTTTATGAAGTTGACTCTCCACGAATTGGTTACCGATCAATATTTCTTCGTAACGACTCTATAATATAATAAGTTAATTTAATCATATTAAACATTAAGTAAAACTAGCAAAAATATTATAATAAAACTATACCGTATACATATACTATAAAGAATTTTTTTTTTTAAAACTAAGTTATTTATTAATTTTTACAAAAACCGTGTTTAATATATTTATATGATATATGAAAATAAAATATACATTTTTAATTCAACAACATACTTAATCTATATTTGTACCATTACTATAGTATATTATTAATATCTCAAACCATTAAAAACTCGTATATATGCGTTTCCTTCGTTCTATAATTTGGACTTATATTATATTCAATTATGTGGCCAGACCAAACTATTTGTCTTCTGGTCTATCCAACTAAGTGTTATTTCTTATGTTCCCTGGTCCGAAATTAGTAAAGTATTTAACAGTGACTTATAACTTTAAACAATTGGAGAAATTATTAGCCAATTGTACTATACAAAAATCTACAACAAGCAAAGTATCAAACAGTGATCTACATACCTCAAAGCTCGTGTCTAATATCACTTTCAGACATTTAACAAGACAACTCGACCAAAACTACTGCTCATCAGATATCTTTTTAGTGTGCTTAATATTTAAATTTAATGAAAGTCAAATTTCCAAGTGGATCTATCAAGACCGTAGTCAAGGGTGAGGGTTAGAATTCAGACCCCCCACCGAAGTTTTTCCCCAGCTTATTAACGTTTTAAAATGTCCTAGTCAAAAAACATATTTATACTCTACCCCCCCCCCCAAAAAAAAAAAAAAAATAAATAAATAAATAAATCTTTTGCTGGCTACAGCTAGAGCTGCTCTGTAGAAGATCAGTTTCATTTCAAACATTAATTCTAAATCTACGACATTTTAATTTTCAAATTTACCCTTTGCAAAGATTATGAGTATTCTACAATTAACGTTTTCCTAAAAATAAAAATTATCAATAGAGATTACATACCTACTTACATAAATTAATTAATGTTTTCTATTTATAATAAATTATATATTCATGCATAATAAATACAGTTTACTAATTACTAAGAAAGTAAGAGTTATATCTAACTTAATTTAACTATAAAAATATACACAGATTCCTGTACAGAAAACAATATTTTATTTAGTGACTAACAATATTAAAATGATTGACACATGTTATAATGTTATATTACAGCATACACATATAGTAAAACATAAAACATGTTACATGTTGTTATTACTGTACTAAACTATTATAATGGCACGTTTTATTCGTATTCTGTTTATGATGATCTCTGGTCCGTTTCGAAATTATCTATTATAATGTGTAGGTACATAATGTCAATTGATTAATCTTTTTTGACCCCTATCAGTTTTAATGCAAAACGTGCTTAACGTTCAATAAAATTAATTATTCTTGATTTCATATTTAATGCCAGTAAAGTAAATACACTTGTATTTAAATATATTACCACTGATGATCCAATGTTTTTTCAATGGTTAAGTAGATAAATGATTAAAATGATCGGTAATTAATAATATGATAATGAATATTTCGATTTTTGGGTCCATTAAATATAAAAATTTAAATGCCCTCTAAATTTTACACATAAAATTCTATCATCAGCTCATGTAATGACTCACAAAAAACTGATCCATGAAATTTTTTTACTCTTAGTCATATTTTAATATACACTGTCAGCATTTTACTATAATTCGTTATTTATTTTATTATTTTTCGTAAGGTCATGTTTTTCTATACGAATAAATAAATAAATCTATAAGATTATTATGTAATATAATCTTAGATAAAGGACACGTGATGATTTTTATTTATTTATTTTTTTTTTTGATTCCTTACACATTTACGCAATTATTTTGAGTAATACATACTACCTTACCTTATTATTTAACGATCAAACCTCAATAACTATAGGACGGCCTCTATTTATAAATTTCAGCATAATAATACCTTGCGTTTTAAATAAAAATATTTAAGTAAATGTGTTTTTTTAAATAATATTCATATTCACGAGTATTAATCATTTTTTTATTATTCTTTTAACATTATCAATTTATTCAATTGCTTATATATGGCTAATATATATGAAGTATCAATAAATATATTTTAGATTCAGAGCTGAACGATGAGCATATTGATTTTACAACGACATATGTCACTTTTTGTTCGTCATCGATTGTTGGGACAGTTAAAATGCTTCGATTTTTTTCTAGCATTTTTTCTAGTTTTCTGGTAAGAAAGCCAACATATAATAAGGAAAAGCGGAGATTTTTACGCAAAATCAGTTTTTGACAAAATCGATTTTGCTTTTTGGTATAACTCTAAAAATATAATCATAGATACATGAAATTTTCATCTAATGCTGAAAATTATTATTTTCTAAACACCATATATTTTTCAAAATATTTTGACTCTTTTTGAGTTATTTTTAGGTAGAATTTTTTATTTAAATTTTTTTTTCCATAAATACCGATAAAAAAAATTGTCTACAAAAATTGATCCACATACTATAATACTTAAGTCTAATAGTCAAATAAATTACTTTAATATAGCAATAATATCATAAAATATACTTATATAGTAATATACCGCTTTTGCTCAGTATCGTTTTTTGTATACAATGATTTCATATCATTGAATTCAAATTCAACACATCCATTACAGTGACCCTTCTAGGCACATACTGTACAGCAGAGTGGTACCCGCTTGCCCGCCTTTTTAACACCAACAATACCATTGTTAAATCATACATAATTAAATCATTTGAAATTTGAAAATATCTAGAACGATGCGATACAAACGTTTTGTAAAACGCTCAATTATTACATTTTGAATTAAATTTTTTTTTTCAAAAACAATTATTACGACACGCGAGTAGTGCAGAACGTATAATGCATATAATGGGCCTACACTCCACGAAACTTTACAATGAGACAATCATAACACTCGCTTACATGACATAAGTATGGACTATAGACTGGTTTTTATTTTTGTATTATTATTATTATTATTTTTATAAAGCGCATTGTTGACAGAAAGGTGTGTATGATCAATCTACTTTCACAGTAATTCCATGAAAGGTTTTGCCATTCACAAAGGTCACACAATAACCTCTGTGGGATATTATGAACATTTACCTACTTGGAATACCTAAGTCTAACTGGTATAGTAAATATTATGTGGTCTATCTATATATATATATAATACGGACTCATTTTAGGTGTCTCATTTTGGGAAAAAAATAATCAAAATAAATAAAACTACAAGTTAGGATGTATAAACATGCATCCAAAACTCATACAACTATTATTGCCCAAAAAACTATAATAGGGTTAATACACGAATCTAGTATTATGCTTAAGCCGGGTTCACAGCTACGTCATAAATTCTATCGTATGTCTCTTATCGATTCTGATTAGCTGTTACAATCATGGTATTATTATCAACCGGGAAATTTCCAGAGCTGGATCGAGCTCAAATTTTTATCACGTTACAACAGATGACGTAGTAGTGAACCTGGCTTTATTCGTATAGAATTTATCTAAATCATTTGTCTGGATAATAGCAAATTATATAATATCATGTTAAAAAGTTATAACTTTGTTTTTTTTTTATGTAAGTACACCTATGCAACAAACTGGATAAATCTACCAAACAAATTAACAAAGTCTCGTTTTTGTAACTATATAAGAGCACGTCGTTTTTCTCTATTGTCATACTATAATGACTGTACATTATATAAACCGAGATCGTGTTTGGATTTAATTGAAACCCTCAAAATGAATATCTTACTAGAAAACAATCGTGATCCAGCTTTATGTAGTTACCTCCTTATAAACATAATAATTCACATATCTCAAATATACCAAGTTTAACCGATGCACAGTTGTTTTTTTATCTTTCAGCTTTATCGCAATACCAATACCCCGGAATCCAGACTTATTTTCTTCGACCATTTCCTAATTCGGCGGAATCTATACAACATAATATGAGACCAATAGCTTACAAATGTAATATGTAATATAGCCCATGATTACATATTGTTTGCACAGTATATTATAGAGTAGACAATGGAACGTTTTTCGTCCTTTTTATCCTATTACTAGATACAAGTTACCGATCACAAAAGAGTAGAAAATAATGAATGAATCAGCAAACGTTCCATGTAGGTATGTTTAAATTGTTAAATGTACGTGATCCCGTCTCTTATTGCATGTATAAATTGCTACAATATTTACACAATAAAGTGTAATTTAAAATAATTACATATACCTATGAATATGTGTAATGTATTTAAATACATTAAATATTGATATACAACAATGTTTTGTCATTAAAGAAAATATTGTAAACCATAATAATACGAGTATGTTATAAATTATAATAGTTATTAGTTAACACTATTACCTATAGGTCTATAATACACTGTTGAAAACTTTCCAATAATATAACTAGTATTAAATGGTAAATACAAGCAAGCTACAATAAATATAAAATAAATTACATTTGTTTGAAATCGGTATAATACTTTAATATATTAGGTATTTTAATCAAATAATATAAAATAAAATTGGGGGGGGGAGAGGATTACATAAAGACTTTATATATAATCCTTCTTCATTTTTGTCACATAACAATTAAAAGACCCTACAGTAGCACAGAACCTGCATGTAATACAGCGGATTACACTCAGGAAAATTTGTATACTTAAGTTTTACATAGAATATTATATTATAATATATAATTCCATAGTATACTCACTATTTTGTATTCTCGAAACTTTTATACTGTTATAAATACCAGCTAAACTTGAAACTATTCAACTATATTATTTTTATTTCATCGTACAGCAATACGTAAATAATAAGAGATTGGTTGGAGTATCAATCAACGCTAAAGTCTTAAGCGTAAACTCTATATAAGGTTACCCTCCATAAACTAAACGTCCACAGTTCAATATGATTATAATTTATAACAATATTCTATCACTTCAGATTCATCAAGTTAGTGCCGTGGAGTAATAGCATTCAATAGAGCGTTACATGTTTGTGAACAAGTGTGTTATTTGTTGTTTTATTAAGAGTTATGACATCTTTAAAAAATCAGGCTAAGGAATAATAAAGTTAAACTTTTATTTTATAATGCATGATAATTCAAAATATATAGCTCCCGGTTGTTCTATTACTTTATTACATTAATCATTATAGGTTCCTTTACAGTTGTTACTAATTTTTGTTGACAATGTGTCAATATTAAAAACTAATTAAGCTATTGTAAATTTGATAAATAGAACACTAATAACACGTTATTATAACTAAACGGGGTGTATATTAATTATACAGAACTTAAAGGCATTGAATATATTTTTATTAAGTAAACCGAATATTTTATAAATATATACAATATATATTATGTAAAAATTTAATATTTATTGAACTTCAGGGTATTTAGAATTCATATTTTGTACTTAAATTATTGTAATTTATTTTTTTTTTGAGATTTTATTCTGATTTCGTTAGTATTCAATTGTATACATATTGGATATAGGTACAATGTTAAGCAATTATAAACTATATCGATGTAAAATTAATAAATTACTAATATTGGTATATATTAACTAAAAATTAATATTGAATTACATATTTTAATATTACTTCCAAAATAATCTACCTTGTTTTCACACATTAAAGCTTATTATTCTTCGAAGGTATAAACTATAGAGGTATTTTATGCTTTATAAATTGGTTCAAACTTATAAGTTTAAATTATACATTTTCATCTGTTTTTACTGCTATTTATAATTAAATAAAATATTATATATTACTAACAAGCACCTCTGACAACTTCTTATACATTTATACTAAAATTCATGACGATTAATAATAATGTCGATATAATTTTTGTAAAAACAATCCACACCAAATCAAATATTATTAAATAAAATCCTATATGTTTGTTAAAGGTTTAACATTTTAAGAGTTAAAAACGTTTAAATTCGGAGTAATAAATTCCTGTAAGAAAATAAGAACTTAGATATTTAAAACTATAAGGTTGTGTTGGAATTTAAAAATTAATTTTACTTAAATATTTTCAGACAGGCAGTGTTTTATCAAGAAGGCTACCTATTTTGTTAGTATATTTAAAGAATGGCAAACCTATGTAATTATTACTAAGAAGCTTGTTTGCAATGTCAGTTGCGCGTCGAGTTCAAAGGTTAACATTGCGTGTGGATTCAACAATGTGAAGAAAGCATAACGTAATATCCAACACTAAGGAGCAATCACTCATTTATTTCTAGCGTATGGGCACAGATAATGGATTGCGTTAATTGCACATTAAATAAGATTCGGAGTGAATAAAGTAAATAGTAAATACAGACTAAAATAATGAATTTGACCCTTACAGTTAAGTTTTAACAAATAAACGATTATTAAAGAAATATTTAAGTAGTAAATATCTATTGCTTATATAGTTCATATAAACACTGTAAAATGTTATCTAACAATAATTATTTTAATTCCTGAATAAATATTTTTTTTTTTAAAAAAGGAAAAGAAATTACAAAAAAGTTAAAATTTCTATTTTAAAGCATTTAAAAGTAAATTCATATTAGATTCATAGACTGCAGTATACTACAAAATAAATTAAATACAATACTTGGAAATAGATTACTTTATGTCGATATGACTATATATATATTGAAAATAAATCATTAAAGGATAACGAGGAAACAAACAAGGTATTGATTATGTTGATAACTGTACAATATTGTATTAATTAAATTAACATAAATCCTAGTTTATATTAAATATTGACATAGTAGTTTCAATTCCAACTACATAAAAACATTAATGAGTTATAGTAAATGTTTTAACATTTTTTTATTTACAATTCGTACTTTCCTTTCAGGGCGGAGCATTATATTATTATAAATTCTACGGGGGAATATAAAGGGAGAGGTTTATATTTAAAGGAGACTCAAGTCGATATGAAATCAATTACAAAGATTTTATTTTGCAGCAAACATAAAGCTGTACTAAAGTTAAATTTTTAATATAGTTTTTTTTAAAATATTTCGTTTTTATTTTTTATATTAAAAAATTAAGTGTTGTTCAATTTTCAAAATTTTTTATAAATATGATGTTTATAAAAAAAGAATTCTTCTGTTTCATTTTATTCACATGGATATTGTTTGTACAAGGTCGCCCTCAAGAGGACCCCATGGTTAAAATTTCAGAAAAAATAGAACCAGTAAGTACCAAATTGATTAATTTTTAAAATTTTAATTCAACCACTTAAAATTTCATATTCAAAATACTAACAAATATAGTAAATAACAATAATTTAATAAAACTTATAAAATGATTTCAAACTAATATTATTCTAATTTAATTATTTTTAATTAAAATATTCATAGAAATTAAAGAAGTATTAAATAATACAATATTACGCTTTTATTTTAACATTGTATTTAACGATTCTAAGGGTCATATTCATAATGGGATAATTTTGAAAGGTTTTTAGAAAAATATAAAAGTTCAAAAACTATTATTTAAAAATATAAAAGCTATAATACAGAATATTAGTGAATCACTGTAGAAAGAGTTTTAATCACACAAATTTAAAGTAATGATAAATATTTATATTTTAAAGATTGTTCAGAGTGGCGCTGTTGCTAGGGTTATCCACCTTAATAAATTAAGATTTTTTAAACAGCTAATTAATTATATTTCTTCATTATATTTAAGAAATTTACAAAATAATCTGTCTGAAGTTAATCTGTCCAGTCAAGAAACTAAATACAGATTAAAACATCTTAAGTACTGTTTACAAATGTTTTAACTATTTTACTACACCAAAAGCGTTAAAAAAAAAACTAACATTTATTTTATCAATTTCATCAATAACTCTGCTTAAATTCTTAGGAGCTTAAATATATTTTACGTACGTTTTAATAAGTAAATAAGTACAAAACAAATTATGTAATATCAGCTTTGTGTATAACCTATCAATTAATTAAAAGAATAATGGAATTCAAATAAATATATATATATATATATATTTTTTTTTTTATGCAGTAATAATATTTTAAGTTAATTTATTTAAATTACATTTAATATTTTTAATAAATTATAATTTTTTTTATACAATTACATATTATTTTAAATTTTGAGCGGAGCGATGAATGTATTGATTTTACAATATTTTGTTTTTTATTTTGTGTCTGTCATCAAGTTTTAGGGCAGTAAAAGTACTCCGATTTTCTTCAACATTTTTTCTGATAGAAAAGTGAATTTAGTTGGTACTTTGGGGGAGGGGAGGAGGGTCAAAAGTACAAAATTCCCAATAGTTTTTTAACACGCCGGAAAAAACAAAAAAAAAATTAAAGAAAAACGGAATTTTATTGCAAAGTAAATTTTTGACAAAATTAATTTTTATTTTTGATGTAACAAAAGAAATAATGATCGTAAATACATGAAATTTTCACCAAATATTTATATAAAAATTTTTTATACACAATTATATTTTCAAAATATTTTGACTTTTTTTAAGTTATTTATAAGCATAATAATTTTTCGATTTTTTTTATTTTTTTTTTTTTATAATTACCGATAAAAATTTTTTCTATCAGTCAAAAACTTGAAAATTAATACAAGATTCTCATAACTTGTAAGTAAAAATTAAAAAAAAAAGTTAGTTTGTATATAAGTCTTTGATAGTTTTTTATAAGACACTAAAGTTGAAATTTCGAGAAAATACGTAAAAATTACGAAATTTTGCAGTTTTTTTTATTAGGAAATTCATAAAAAATTTTCTATTCAAATTTAAGATATTAAAATTTAGCATAAGGATCTCTATAAGTTTTTTTACCTTTCTAAAAAAAAATTTACCAGAAAGTCAAACTAATTTTTTATGAGCGTTTGAAATTAGACATTGGATATTCATCTATTTTATACGGGAACAATTTTCTTATTTTGATGTAATTCAAAAAGGAATAATTAAAGACGTTTGAAAGTTTTACGAAATGTTTAGATTATCATTTTCTACAACCAAAAAAATTTAAAAATATTTTGACAATTTTTGACCTAATTGTAGGTCTAAGAAATTTTTGGTTTTTTCAAAATGTTTTATTTTCAATATCGATAAAAAAAATTTCGTTGGATCAAATTTTTGAAAATTTAATACAAAATTCTTCATAAGTTGTTAAAATATCAGATAAAAATTAATAAAAATACATAGGCACAATTTTTTTTTATAAGAATTTAAATTTCAAATTTTGACCGAAATTCATCGAATATTTGCAAATTGTTTTGTCGTTAAACTTTTATAAAATGTTTAGTTTTTATAGCTAAAGATTGAAAATTTAAAACAAGGTTTTTCGTAAATAGCTTATAGTGTAATCAATAATTTAAAAAAACATATTAAAAAAATAATTTTTTATAAGCATTTTAAGTTAAAATTTAGACACCGAAATATCAAACATTTCGAAATTATTTTGTAGTTAAAAATTTATAAAATGCTCAATTTTTTTAACTAAGGATTGAAAATTCAAAACAAGGTTAAGTAAGTTGTTTCAAATGCAATTTTAAAAATATTTAAGATTTAAATGCACACTTTTTTTCTAAGCGTTTAAAGTTCAAATTTTAACCAAATTCTTCAAAATCTCGAATGTTTGCAAATTATTTAGTAGTTAAAAATGCATAAGATGATCAGTTTTTATAGATAAGAATTGACTTTTTAAAATAAGGTTTTGCGTAAGTATTTAATAGTGTAAGTAAAAAATCAAAAAAATATATAAAATAAATAATTTTTTATAGACATTTTAAGTTTAAATTTGAACGAAATTAGGTATTTAAATGAAAAATGACAATGTTAGTTATGTCGTTGTAATTTAAAAACATTTTTTGTGGGTGCTTAAAACTTATAAAGTATATAATAATTTTTTAAACACTCAATGATTTTTTCATATGCAATGTTTTCTGCAAAAATTATTTCAACCTACTGTATTATTAATAGTAAAATTAACTATTTTAATAGAAATAATGTCTTAAAATACATTTAGTTATGTAGGCTGACAAACCATCTTCGCTCAGGATCGTTATTCATATACAATGATTTATATCATTGAATTCAAATTTAACACATCTATAAAAGTGATCCACTCGACACATACTGTACAGCAGAGCGGTATCCACTTGCTGACCTTTTTAATAATTAGATTATTATACTTTAAAACAAATAGTATAATGGTTACCGATAATATTTTTTTATCACATGACAGTTTTCTGTCTTCTAATCGCATTAAGTCATAAGCACTTATAACAATACTTATTTATTGTTGTGAACATAAATTACATTACACCATATAAAATGTAGATGATTGAATTTTAAAATAGGCAAGAGACTTTTATTTTAGCAATAATTATATATATATATACATATTATACATACATATACGAGTATATATTATAAAAGGCCAAATTTTAATCTCTAATCACTATTCTATATGTACCTATACATAAAATAGTACTCATTGAGTAGTAAAAGCTTAAAAGTGTTTTAATGAGTAAATTAAAAGCCCCACAATATATTTGGATTGCATTATTAAACTTTTAATAAAGAATTAAGGCTTTCCAACAAAAAATCCCATTTTGACACTTGCATACTTTGAAGTGTCTAAAGCGAAATAAGTATTTACACTCGTCGCACACTAACACTAATTATATACTAATTAAATAATACTCGTTTGTTTATCTTACGAGTTATGTGTCAATTTAGTTCTTACCTTATATATATATATATATTACATACCAAACATTATTTGGAGAATTATCTAAGTACTCTTTTCTGTTTTAAGGTAAATTAAGTATTTCTATTAGAGTAGCAATAGAAATTATCAATTAAACATATTTAGCCACGATATAAAATATATAACTTTTATTTTATATAATATTGGATTTATAAATGAAACTTTAAATTTACCAAAAACGAAAATCTGTAGATAGTACAATTTATCATAGATAAATCGTATTATAGAACAAAAAGATTATATGATGTTACTTGGTGGGGGAGAAATACTCATGCATGAAAATTCCATCATACTAACGATCGCACCACCAATGGTAAGAATAAAAAGATAAGATAGTAAAATGATTTGTTTAATATTTTTAAAAATATTATAAGTACAAAAACTGTACTTATAACTGTTTTACTGTAGTATAAAATTAGAAGAAAAGTTTTAAGTCACAACCTTTAAAAATGACCTAATATTTTTATCAGTCATAACTTTTTCTTATATTTACAAATATTTAATTGAATTAATTATTTCAAGTACGAATACCAATACAAAGTGGAAGATAAACCAAGTGGAAATTACTATGGACAAAAAGAAGTTGGCAAAGATACAGGTCGCATAGAAGGATCGTACTTTGTATATCTTCCAGATGGTAGACTCATGACGGTTACATACTACGTTGATGGAGAAAGTGGTTTTGTACCAAAAATCACCTTCCAAGATAATGCTAGCCCATTTGGCAATAGTGAATCAAATTCTATTCAGAGAAGATAGAACAATTTAATACGTAATTTATATTTTCTTGTTTAAATATTTTCCATAATAGACAAATTTAAAAATGTCTTACAAAAATAAAAATTATCATATATTCTCAGCATAACTATATATTACCTACTATGTACCTACTTTAGTAGATACTGTATGTGTCTATTCTACGTGCATATAATGTAATTAAAAAAAGAATAAAGTATTTTTATTTGCTTATATTTAATAAACTACACGATTTATCTAAAAATTACCTCTCATTATTATACACAATAGAAAATGTATCTACCATGAATCATATTTAACTTACATAAGAATGTGTTACGTATCTATTATTATATACATTTATATATACTGATATGGTATGTGCTTTTAAATATTTTTAGTTAATATACTATGCTGTTATAAATTGTTAAATTTGTATTTCTATTATTAATTTTAAAACATGATTTTGTAAAACTGTATAAAATGAATAAATGCTTATAATAGCTGTATTATGTAATATAATGTTTGAGATATTTCGCTCTTTTTGAATGTACGACCTAATAAATTACAAATAATACGATTTATGTTTACAACTATTCCTTAAATTGATTTTATATCTTGACAATTGCATTAAGTAATAATATCTAATTATCTAATATCAGACTCTCACTTTATGCCTTCATTGCCAAGTAAATATTTTATTTTATTTTTTATAATTTATGCCAGACATCAATTTTGAAAAGGAATTTATAAAAATTATAAACTAAATTTAGAAATAATACACTAATATTTAAGTGTAATAGATGAGTTAGGATAAATAAATAAAATTAAATTAAAATAAAAAAGATTTTCAGAACTAAATTAAAATTCAATATAAATTATCTTTATGATTTGATAAACGTATAATAATTCTATAATTGGGATTATTATGTCCATGAACAGTTATGTGGGTAGGTACGACGAATAGCTGGTGAATTCTAGCTTTACAGGTAGGAACACAGCAAGAGACCCAGGAAAGAGGATTAGGCGTATTTACGGAACCATTAAAAACGAAAGAAATGAAATTGGAATCGGCGTCGAGACGTTGAGGGAAAAAGTAGGTATTTCGATGGCATTACGAATAAGAGGAAGATGCTCTATCTAAAGCATGAAGGAAGTGTACTCAAGCGTAGAACAAACATTTGTTTTGGACACGCTCTAATAATTAGTCCTTTGCAAAATATAGTTGCCAAACTACTCCTGCACTTTACTCAAAAATGGATAAAACCAAGACAAAATGGAGGGTGCGACGTATAAAGGTAACTATAGCAGAGGTAAAAGTTTTATAAAATATAACAATAATATTTTCATAATAATTAAATAAATCAATAAAATTAATCAATATATTTAAATGCTGGTTTTTCGATAATAATCTATAACAGTTTAAATTTAATGGCGTACATTTTTTATAGATTACTGTTGAAAATCCCGTATTTAGAATTTAGATATATTGATTAACCGCAGATATAATATTTTTTTTAATATCAAGAGGACACGGGACTTATAGAATATGTTGTACAGTGTAACTAAATATATTATAATTTTTAAGTAGGTATGAATATTGAATACTTATTATTAAAGGCACCTAATTGATAATAAAAAAATTATGATATTTTTTACAATCAATTTATAATGTAAAATATTAAAACAAAAAGCAAATTATTTTGCAAAGCAATCATTTATCATTGAATTCAAAATTAATACATCCATTTCAGTGACCTACTTAATGACTAATGACTAGGTACACTCAAAAACTACTATATAGCAGAGCAACTTCCACAGTTTTATACTTAAGCTTTAGCTATATGTATACACGTTCATACCTGCATATATCACTTAAATTAAAAGTTGTAAGGTACTTATCTAATTATGTTAAATTTTAACTAACTGAAAAAATAGCAATTTATACACTGCAATATTTAAAAATTGAGAACTTATAAATTATTGTATCATACCTTCATTGATATTTTTGTCATAATAATAGCAGTAGCAGTACTATCAAGTTGAGGTCTTCCAGCTCTTCCAATCATTTGTAATATTTGACATTCGTTATATTCTTTATACCCATTAAACGAATAATATTCAGTAGATTTTATTATAACTAAATGTGCTGATAAATTAACTCCCATTGCTAAGGTAAATTATAATAAATTCAATATTAATTTATAAAATTTATTATATTATCATTTGGTAAGTTTATGAGTATCAATACCTAAAGTACTAGTAGAGATAAGTATGTTTAAGCATCCAATACAAAACAAATTTTCTACAACACTTCTTTCTTTAAAAGACATGCCAGCGTGATAACAGCCAATGCCAAATTTAAACATTTCTATAAAATATATACAATCCAAGTAAACAATAATACATAATATAGCTCCACATTTAATGTTCATTACTAATTAGTGTTATACACAGTTTTATCAAAACTGTATTGATTTCTTTTAAATCCAAAAGTTGAAATTACAATAAACATTTTTTTTAAATAACATTAATCATAATTGGTTTTTGTAATATATAACTAAAATCTAAATAGTTTATCATTTATGAAAAATGCAAAATATATTATAATATAACCCAAACACCCAATGAATAAATTCCTAAAATATGAATTTAAATATCAAATACCTAAGAGAAGGTAGGATATATTTTATGAATTTTAATTATTTTTTATTCCAAAAACGATGTTTAAGAAATACTGCAATTAATGTCAAATGTATAAACTATATTTTTAGTACCTTTAATTTTGTTGTTATTAATTTCCTTTGAAAATTTGTTGATACAACTTTGTTTGTCGTTAGATAATGAAATTGTAATATCTTTCACTAAAATATTACAAGTAAATTCTACACTTTTCCTTGTAGAACAAAATATCTATAATTTGTTTTTAAATTAGAATTTAACTTAAAAGTCAAGTTTATGTTGAATTTATAAAGTAAGACTTACTTTATAAAAATAAAAAATAAAATACTTAGTAATTTCTTACTAGGGTTGGTCGCCCATTTGAATATTGTCTTATTAAAGGTTTAAGTTTATAAGTAAGATCAAAGTCAAATTTGAAACAACTTGTCTTATAGTTATAACCTAACACAATTTTTTGTAATTTCACTGGTCTTTCGTCTTCAGTACATCTGTAAAATATTACGTATTAATATTAAATAATTAATAAAATATTATCAATATATTATAAAAATATACAATATTAAATTGAAGAACAAAAATAGTTTTAAAAATAATTTGCATTTAAAATTATTTATAAAATGCAATTGTATCATATAAAGTATATACTTTAGGTAATGAGTAGAATTGTTTTGATCGTAAGTCAACCATTTTGCAATATCTTCAATATTTGATACTGTAGCAGATACAGCAACAAAACGTAATTTAAAATCATTTATTTTTGACTGTTGACAAACAAAATAAAAATACAATTTCGTTTACTTTTACACATGTTTCTAGATAATATATTATATAAATGTATTTACAATTTTTGGAATAAGTTTTATGCGACTGACAATAGTTTCTAATGTAGCACCACGAATCCCATCGTTTATTAAATGAACCTTTATAATACATGGAATTTAATTTAGAATTTAATAAAACAGTTCAATAATGACCTACCTCGTCGATCAAAAAAAGTTTAACCATATACAATTGATACTTAAATTTTTTACATTTTTTCATCAATGAATCCCATTTTTCCGGAGTAGTTATTATCAGCTGATAATTAGTAATTAAAGATACATAATTGGCAACTTCTGTATCATCTGTTATTTCAATACATTTAATCCCATGAACTGAAAATTTATTTTTCCAATCTTCATGGCGTTCAGAACACAATGCTTTTATTGGAGCCACTAACAACAAAGAAGTAATAATCAATTCATTTACAGCTACTTATTTTATATTTAAATAGTTATATTATAACAACATATCCATATAAATACATACAATATGTTTAATATGTTGACTTAGAATATATATATTATATATCTTATGTTTTATATTATAAATAGGTAAACTAAACTTATACAAAATAAAAACATAATATATGTATAAATTTACCGTAGATTATTTTAAAGTTTTGTAAATTATTAGAAAACTTGCCGAGTGTTTCTAAAAAATTTATTATAGCTAATTCAAAAATAACCGTATTTCCGGATCCAGTTGGTGAAGACACAATGACTGACTTATCTTGAATATAAACACAAATATATTTGATATTAGTCATATTATATACATATCTTACTTTCAACTTTGTAATAATCATTAAACTTGATATACCTATGTATAATATGTATGTAATACAATATATTTATATACATTTATAAAATATAAAATATTTTGATAGTTATCATTATTAAACGAACAAAATAATTAAGTACAATAAAATCATATGAGATATCGAATGATGCATGCAACACATAAATCTTCCACACCCCTTTTGATCAAACATTCCACTAGCGTTGTACAGGGCACCGCAAACATTTTACGGTCCTAAACTCTGTTCCAAAAAACACATATAATATCATACGAATGTATCATATAGACTAAACGTTCCTCAAGAGTCAAGACCGATACTCATCAATAGTAGAAAGGATTTACTTTTCTGACCATAATAAGAGCTGTTCAAAGTTCAAGCATAACACTCGAGTAGTCTCTTCAATATTATTTAATAAATTAAGTTAAGTTATAACATTATTGTATTACTATAGTCTTAATTATTTAAATAGAGTGTGATCTTTACATGACTTTAGGGTTTCTATTGGACTCTAATATATAGCTTTTGCAATAATATCCAAAGTCCTAAAGTTTATAACACATCTTTAATACTAATGTGCTCTATTGGACTTCTAGGACCTTTCGCCTTTTGCAATTGTGTAAAGAGAACCTTAGCATTAGAGATTTTGTATTAGTAGATTTTGAATATTTAGAATAATTAGATGTATATAATTATTACTTATAAGCGATATTCGACTGCCCAGATTCCTACATTAATATTTGATGATACAGCCCATGGCATATTTCTAAGTATCACTAGTTTACTTAAAATCGAGCATGACAAGTTATATTACGACCTTACGCGTTAAACTTAATTAAAACCCAACTACACCAATAATCATACAGATATACATGATCAGAGTAATAATACTTGCTTAATTAAAATTACTGAAGGAAGAAGAGAAGAATGTCTCAAGATCCCTAAATACAATACTACAGCTTTGTAGAATTATTACATTCAACAAATAATAAAACTTTACATAACAAACTTCCTAAAAAAATCCCGTCAATAATTGACAAAAAGCTATTTAAGTCTAAGGTTAAACAAATTATATTTCAAAGACGCTGATTATTATTACCAGAAATATTGGTTATTATTATTAGATATTATTAAATATTTTTTTTTCCTTCCTACTCCTATTTAATTAATCTCTAATTAATTGTAATGCCTTGTCATTATGTTGTTATTCCTAGATTTTGTAATATTTAGATAATCAAATTTGTTTCTGTTATAATATTTATGTTAGAAGACCCCCTTCTCTCTCACCACAAGCTTGCTTAAAGAGAGGGGGTAATCAACTCTTATATATACTGTATGTTTAAATTGTTATATTTTATTAACTTTGTTGAATTGAATAAATAAATAAATAAATAAATAAATAAAATCAGTAAAGTGATATCAAGCATCAAACCCGATCTCATAAAATTATCTCTTCACACCAAGACAATCGTCCAACTCGAGCGAGATAAGTGAATAATATATACATATTACATATACAATACAATAGTTGAATAATTTTATACAGAGACATTTAAATAAAAAGAACCAAAAGATATAACTACATTAAGCAATCATCGATAACGCCCGAACACGTAAACACATAAATAAAACCTCTCGTGCACACCGTATCCTTACGCATTTCCCTAATATACCCCTCATTCACTATAAAAACCCTTACTACCTAGATTCTTCAAATTTCTTCAATATTTTTATTCTACTACATGTAATTTAAAATAAGTAATTACAACGCCAATTTACTTTAACTACATTTGATTATATACACGCCCAACAGTAAATTAACGTACCCACTAAGTACCTATAAGTGTTGGTCGTAGGGGCTATAAAATTATTTTTTAAACAGAGATAAATAACTTTAATCTGTCCTTTATAAAAAAAAATAGAAAGGAAATTATTTTACCGTAATACTATGTACGAAAACAAAATTCAATTTTGTATATTTTTACATATTTATTTTGAAGGTTCACATATTATAAAAGCATATAATTCATATTTTAACATTTAGTTCATATCAAAAAGATAAATATAAACTTCCTAAAATTGTAGATACACGCCAATACTATAGGTACAATATTATAATCATTACCTACTATATCAAAAAAAAACGTATAGTTGTGACTTGTGATATATTTTTGGGAATATAAATACACAGTTATTAGGTATATTATTACATATTGAGAACAATTTTAAAGACTTTTTCCATTGGATTTTATATTTATATCATACACTAGACGCTAAAATCGATTTTAACTAATGACATTTTCAAGATAGATTCGTATGAAATTAAAATAATATGTATGTATATTGTATATATGTGACACGCAACGGCATGGCGCGAAAATGTAGAATACAAAACAGACACTGCGGATGAGTCGTGAGTGTACGACAAAGAGACAATTGTTATTGTATGTACCTAAAATAGTGGGTGTGTGATAAATATGAAAAATACAAAACTATATAATAAAATATAACAATGTTGATTTTTTGATGTAAAAAAAGATATTTAAAGAGCATAAAAATGCATATTTCGAATAGGTAAAATATAAACAAATAAATATTTTGAAAATTTTTGAAAATAGTAGTGAATACGTTGAAACTAGTCTTATATTGACAGGTTAAAATTATTTTTTCGTTTGTAACTCAAAATCTTCAATTCAAGTCCACACAAGATATCATAACTCAAGGTATTATAGTTGGTGATCACCGATCAGTTTTTAAAAATCATATTTTATATTATATTCATATTATCATACTTACACAACTAAAATAATAGTAGAAACATACCAGTATTGAAAATAGCATCGATTGTTTTTGTCTGTATGTTATTGAAGTATTTACAATTTGAAAATATGTGTCTGTATTTGTCTGCTAAAAATGATCAATCAAAAATAATAATTATTTTTATTTTTATTTAATATAATTTAATTTATTGTTAAACTTACACTTAAAAAAAAAATTTCAACAAATATTTACCCGCATTATTAAAAGTACCTATTCCAAATATTTATGTAAAAATTAACTTAATATCAGAATATAAACCCTTGAACTATAAACTATTTTTTTTTATGGTTTAAACTAAATATTGATTTCTAAATTAATATTGTGGCCAACTCACGCAATTTATTTACTGGATACAATTGATTATAACAAGTAGATGAATTCATATCTTCATTTGCATTACCTTTAAAATATTAAGTATTTAAATTTAAACGTCACATTATTTTTTTGATATTATAACAATATAGGTACCTAAAATTTACAAATATATAATACAAATATGCAATCCCATTATCCAGTATTCAAATATCCAATAGGCATTATATTACATGTACTGTACGTAATATGTAACCTAACCTATCGGATTTAAATTTAAGTACACAGTAACTTAATAAGTAATAACTTATAGTCTTATAAGTTTACTTAAAAAATTATAAATTTAGAATATTAATGTAAAATAATATATCAAGTGTAAACTCTAGAGGTTAGTGAGTTACTGAATATTATAATACACTCATACATATACTTCGATAGGTATAAATTGAAACATTTTTATTTTTCATGTTTTCATCTCAAATATTAGGGAAATGAGGACATTTTACGTGTGTATTCTATTTATTTATTTGTCTAGTTGTTCACAGTCCAGATAATTACATAGTAAATACTACAATTATTATTTAACATTTAGCGATAGTTTGTTTTTATTATTAATTTTAAATACGCAAAAAGATGCTATAATACTACTATATTATAATATTTATTTGTTCAAACTACCATAGATATCCTACTATATAGAAATAGTTGTATAGATATTTTCTAGTTACTATTTATTAGTATCTACATTGGTTATCTACTTTGGAAATTTTTCCCAGATCAAAATATCCGAACGGCCGAACAGAATTTTTCTCAATTGGCGATTTTCCCTAATATAATATTTGCCAAATAGAAATAATTTTTTAAATTTTAAATATTACTTTATTGTTTATACTTAAAAGTTAATAGTTATTATTATTTTGACATTATAATGATATTAAATTATATTTATATATGACATTTATATTTAAATTGAAACGTACACGAATACATAGTAACAACTGTACAAAGTACCTATTATCCATAATATTTTATATATTCTTCATGATTATACTTATTATTGTAGATATTGTTTGATAAAAGATATAAACTGATGTATATAAAATAAGTGTAAAACCCAAAAATATATAAATTAATTAAAATATTAATTTTGACCGAATGTAACTTAACCTAAGACGAAAAGTCAGTGTTTTTACATAAAGAAATCTAATGTCTGTTACTACTGACTACGCTGTCTACGCAACCAATGACATGGACTTCTTGCCGGTCAATAGCTCATAATATTGCCATGTAAAACAAAATGTTTCATGTACCTAAAAAAAGTAATTTTAGATTCTGAGAGAAGCGATAATGTATTGATTTTATAATGATGTATGTTTTTTTTATCTGTGTACAAGAAAAGTTGTCGAAATAATGCATTTTTCAACTTTAGTAACTTTTCTGGTACGAAAGTGTTGGTGCATTTGAGAGGTCAATATTCAATATTCCCATTAGTTTTCAAAAGCATCCGAAAAAACAAAAAAACAATTAAGAAAAAACGAGAATTTTATGCAAAGTCAATTTTTAACAAAATCAATTTTGTTTTTCTATGTAACACAAAAACTAAAAACCGTACATGAAATTTTGACCTAATGTGTAAATTAAAATTATTTATAGGTACACTATACAGCTCCCCCGATGGAGCTCGCATTGCCGTGGAGGGGAAGCTTGAGGACCCTTAACCGGATCTTATCAAGAGGTTCCTACTCAACTCTGGCCTTAACTAATTGGAGATAGCCCACTAGCATTTAGCAAAAGCCCCAGTGAAAAGATAAGCACGATAAAAAATTCTGAACCGACTCTGGGCTTAACTACTTGGGGCTGGCAAAATTGGAGGTAGCTTGCTCCCCATCAAGCAAAGCCCTAAGTGAAGGAAAACACCGAAAATAAATCAGGGTAGAATTGATTGAAAAATCCCACGAGAGTGCGGTCGACTCTCGTGGCGCGACCAATTAGGAGGAAACGATCCGGACTCAACACAACGGGGCTCAAGCAAAGCTCCGCCAAGGCTCTAGCCATCTGAGGGAGTGATGCCCTCCAGATTATTAGCTGTTCGCAAAATGAAACAAAACAAAAAGGGAAATTAATACCCCAGGTGGTGAACCGTCCCAAGGGATGGAGAATCCACTCACCGTGGTGACAGGCCCTACATATTCTGGAGTGGGTCATTCAGGGAGCACAAGCGCTCCAACACGCATAGAAGAAAGAAAAATTAGTAGCGGGTCGTCCTCCGTATTAAAAGCATCAAGAACAATTCAAGTCTAAACCCTTCCGATCCACTAGCCGCCAGCATTCATACCAGAAGCAAGCCTAATGAACAGTTGCAGAACCGACTCAAGCCTTCCAAGTTACGCATCCACCTGATCGCACAGAACGACGGACTTGTGAGTTCTAGACTTATGACTTATAGAGCAAAAGGCTGTTGCGCTAGAGGCAGTGGCGCAAAAATAAAATGCAAAGACGCTATCGAACCTTTGAGCGTTCTACCATCTATCATTAAGGTCTTTACTAGTGGCAAGAAGCCCTTGACAAGAGCATTCAACGCCGTCGCGCTATCTCTATCAGATATAATCAATTATGTGAACTCCACCACAATCACATTCACAGGTCCCTCCTACTCCAATGGTGCAGATCCCTGCCCCAAACTCATAGGCTCCTTTAAGTCTCTTCATGATATACTGAAAGCTCAAGGAAAAGCTGCACGTACGCTAGCGTCTTAGGTAAAAAAGATTCAGTTACAACAACAACAGTTCCAAGAGCAACAATAATTACAGCAAAAGCTAAAGCCGTCTAAGCAGCAGCAACAGTAACAACATCAACGACAGCAGCAACAAAGGTAGCACGAACAACATCAACAACCCCCGCAATTTCATCAAACTCCGAATCTGCTAGACGCTTCAACGAATTCACTAGACCCTCTGACCTAACCTAACCTAACCAATGATGCTATTAACTGAAAAGAAGTCATGAGCAAGCGAAAAAGTACTTCTAGAAAAAAGCAAACTCGCACCAGGCCAGATGTCATTATCATAAGGACAGTCGACATGGCATATGCCAAAATGCTCAAGAATCTAAAATCCAACAACGTAATGAAGAAGGCTGGCGATACCATAAGTGCGATTACTAAAACGAAGAATGGCAACTTTAGAATTATCTAAAGTCGAGAAGTCGATGAAATCGACAACCTCAAAACAGCTATAAACAGTGCAATTGGTAAGGAGGTATCCTGCACCAAACTATCTGATAAGGCTACCATTGAGGCCTTTGACGCAGACGAAAAGACCTGAGACAGAAATTCTGGAACCTATATAGGCTCGCACAAACATCAAAGGAAATATCAAAGAAATAACGAAAAGAAAAATAGATCGTGGCACCTTGACCATCACTGCCTCCGTGCCTACGAGTGTTGTCAACACACTACTAAACAAACGCCCAAGGATCGGCTTTGTCAACTGCAGGATGAAACAAAAAATTAAAGTCAAAAAGTGTTTCCAACATCAAGGATATGACCACACTCGGGAGGACTGCAAAACGAGGAACGCATAAATCTTTGCTGGTAGTGTGGTACGGAAGGTTACAAAAGTAAAGAATGCACAATCAAACGCGATGCTTTTTGTACAAGAACGAAGTTACAGATGACCATTCTATGGGCAGCTTCAAATGCCATGCATATAAACGCGCCTTAGAGGCTGCTAAAACCAAATAACGGCCATATTTTTTCAGAACAACCTGCACTGCTCGAAAATACATATTATCTAACTTAAGCCTTTTCTGACCATGGGTGTTTTCGATACCATCTGCACAAAATAGTCAAATTACAGTCTCCAGGACGCTGGCACTGCGACAGCCAAACGGACGATACCATCTTCATCTGTGACGCTTGGTACCACACCAGGACCAGGCTCGAACATATCTTAAGTGAAGCCGTTGAACGAAACCAGATATTTAAACGAAAAATACCGATGTTAGTTACTTCGTTATAATTTAAAAATATTATTTGTGGGTACTTGAAACTTTTGAAGTGTATTTTTATATAATTACATTTTATATACGCAATAACATTTTCAAATGCAATGTTTTCGGAAAAAATTAATTCAGTATACTATATTACTAATAGTAAAATCAATTACTTTAAAAGCAGTAGTAGGCTGATCGTTTTCACTCAGAATCGTTTTTCGTGTACAATTATTTTCTATCATTGAATTTAAATTCATTATACCCATTACAGTGACCCCTCAAGACACCTTTGGTCAACCTTCTTTAATTTTATAAATTTCTTTGAGAAATGTTTGTATAATATTAATAAATAATAATTAAATATTATGGACTTAAAGTATTCCAAAAAAGGTCGTAAAAATTCGTATAGTGTATTCGATTGCATTTTAATTTAACATAGGTACATAAAAATATTTTTGAACTCTGCATAGCTTATAGCTTATATAGCTTATTTAAGAAATAATTTTTAAAAAAATATATATTGTATAATCAATGCATTTATCGCTCCGCTCAGAATCTAAAAATGTACAAGGATTTTTGTTGCCTTGTTAAAACTATATAGGTCAAGCGTTTACAATTTACATGAACAATTTTCCTTGTTAAAATAGAGCCACAAGTCCCAAATCTATACTTCTTAGTCCCTACTAC